>PVIC010036686.1:0-18452 GCA_004025085.1 Thryonomys swinderianus
GAAAAAAAAAAAAAAAAAAAAAAAAAAAAAAAGACAAAGATGAATGACATAAGATTGACTGGAGTCAAAAAAGCAGCAGATACTGCAAATGATATAAAAAATTTCTTCATGAAAAAAAAAAGCCGGGTGTGGTGGCTCACGCCTGTAATCCCAGCACTCGGGAGGCAGAGGCAGGAGGATTGCTGAGTTCCAGGCTTGCCTGGGCTACATAGTGAGCTCAGGGCCAGCCTGAACTACAAAGCGAGACCCTGTCTCAAAAAACAAAAAAAATTTCTTCATGGTAGTAGACCTCTCAAACTTAAAAGACCCAATAGACACTTCTCAGATGAAGTAGTAGAAACAGCAATTAATACATGAAGAAATGTTCAACATCACTGGCCACTGATGAGATGCAAATTAAACGCTGAAGTCCCACCAGTCCAGAAAGAATGGTTACTATGAAGAAATCAACCAATAACAAATGCTGGCGGGTCTGTGGGGGAAAAGGAACTTTTCTTTATTGTTGGTGGGACTGTCTATCACACAACTGTGGAAACTAATGAGGAGGTTCCTCAAAAAAACTGAAACTGGAGGTTCCATTTGCCCCAGCTATTCCCCTTCTTGGTCTCTTCCCTAAAGAATTAAAAATATCTTACCACAGCACTCTACGCATACCCATGTTTATAGTGGCAGTTTAAAATTGCTAAAATATGGAAACAGCCCAAATGCCCATCAACTGATGAACAGATAAAGATGTTTGTGTGTGTGTGTGTGTTTTAAAAATACAGTAGAGTACTATTCTGCCAAAGAGGGATAAGTAAGATCCTGTGCCAGCCTCTACATCAAGCCCCCTACAGTCATCTGGGTGGGTCCACGCTGGCACAAAGTCCCTTCTGCTCCTGTGACCCACTCGGACACTCAAAAACTTCCACCCATGGCTCAATCTCCTGGCACTTCTGGCACTTTCTGCAACAGGTACCCCACCTGGACAGCCCTGACCCTGGCATTTTTGGGGATGCCTGTGCCAGTTACACAGCGCTGGCCCTGCCGCCTGCCTGGGTACTGTACCTGTACAACCCACTCTAGGACAATCCCAAGCTATTAAATCCTGCATAGGGTGCTAACCACAGCGCCACAAGCCAGGCAGGCTGGAGAGCTAAATGGCCCTCAGTCTCACATATAGGGAAGGTGACTAGATCACCGGGCATAGACGGTCCACTGACGGGCTCACAGCTAATTCGTTGTTAAAAGGCAGGTGCTGCTTATAAGCAGGTGTCACCTAGAAGAGTGTATAGGGCTTTTATTCCCGGCTCCTACCTTTTCTCTCAGCTTCCTGTCCACCATGAGGTGGGGAGCTCTCCTCCGCCAGCCCCTCCCACCATGCAGTTTCTGCCTTGGAGTGGCCAACCACGGACTGAGCCCACTGAAACCGTGAAATAACCTCTCCTCCTTTAAGTTCCGGGTGTCAGGTGCTTTATCCCAGGGACAGGAAAGATATTAACACACATAGTCAAGCGCTGTCTGAGCTCCTTTTCACAAGACTTCCAGTCCAGCCCATTTCTGAGGTGTTAGCACCCAGAGGCCTCAAAGAACTGGAAGCCAAAGCTTGGGTATCAGCCCAGGCTGCAAGCTCAGATCTGCTCACAGTGGTCACTACATGTGAGTTCAGCACAGTGACACCCCAGCAGTGCCTGGGCTCCCCCCATTTCCCACACAGCCAGAGACAGATCAGTTAACACTCAGGGGATTTAGTGAGGACTTGGATGGGGCTTACAACAGGGGCTTCTCTAGTGAGCTGGAAGTGGCTCAGAGCTGTCCGGTCTGTCCTCCAGGGTAGAGAAAGCCTGCACAATATCCCAGGCTAGCCGTCCAGTCATGACTCGTACACCTCCAGTGATAGGCTGCTCTCTACTCCACCAATATCACTGCAGTAACAATATCACTGCAGGCACCGCCAGCAGCCAGACCTCGCTCCCAGCACCCTTTGACTTGGAGAAAGGACAGATACCGTCGCTCCAGTCCTGCCCAGAGCAAGAGGGCCTGGGGGAACACAGGCAGGAAAGGCAATAAGTTAACTCCAGGAAGGAAGAGCCATGGTAGGGTGTCATGGGCAGTACAGGAGTCCCAGCCGTCCCCTGGTGTCACCGGGGAGGTGGCAGGTCAGAGGCCGGGTGGTCAATGCCCCTGTGCGCGACGGCGTGGTCTTCAGGACTGAAGCTGTAGGGAGGTGGGGCCTCCGTGGGAGGCAGGGACAGGGTGGGCTTCAGAACCACCTGCAGGGGAAGAGGACACGTGTCTTCCCAGGGCCTGGCCCGCCAGCCCCCACGCTGGCCGGGAGAGGGCGCATGGCGCTGGGGCTGGCACAGGGGGCAGACTCACCTCGCTGTAGGGTGGGGGGGGGTCGCTGATGGCTGCCTGGACCTCCTCAGGGCGGACAGTGCGGGGCAGGCTTGGGGGTTCCTGGTGAGGAAACCCCAAGGGGCCCTGCTGACGGCGGTTCAGGCAGCAGTACTTCACGATGCCGCAGCAGCACAGGATGGGGAGGACGACGCAGACGCAGATGATGAAAGTCCTGCGGGGGCGGGACACCCACGTCACCTGGTGCCCAGGCCACGCAGCCCCCACAGGATGCCCCTCATCCTGCTCGCCGTGGCCTTGTCTGGCCAGCTGGCCCTGCGCTCACCTCAAGGGGCCGCTGAACAAATCGCCTTCCAGGCAGCATCTGTCGCCACAGCATTTGAACCCCTCGGGGCAGGGTCTGGGCAGGGGCAGGAGAAGGCTGCTGGCACCAGAGTGGGAGGCAGGAGGGGCCTGTCTCCCCAGACAGCCGCAGTGGGAGACCCGGGGCTGGGACTCGGGATCTGGGTTGGCATTTGTGCCAAGTTACATGGTGGCCCCAGCACCCACCCGCCATCCTGGACAGGCGGGGCTTGAGAGCCGCAGTGGCCGTGACAGGGAGAGGCAGTGCTGGGGGCCAAGAGCGGAGTGCAGAGGAGCACCTGGTGGTGCCTGTGGAGCTCAGGAGGGCAGGGCAAGGGGCACCAGATCACCTGGTGCCAACTCTATGGACGCGGGCACTTACGCCCCCAGGCACTTCTCGCTGTGCTTAGTTTCTTGAATGTATTTATATTTTATCACAGTCAGGACACACTTCTGCACACTGCCCTCTCGGGGACCCTGAGCCGTGGGAGGGAGGCCAGGATCAGGCTGGTGGTCTGTCCGCAGAGGGAAGGAGGGGGGAAGGACCCATCTCAAGTCTCTACGGAGGCAGGGGTGAGGAGGACGCCTATGGTCTGAACTTACACAAAGAAACCACACTTGGGCGAAGTCTGTGGAAGAAGAGCAGAAGTCACGACGGCTCAGAGCCCCACGGTGGAGTCTCCACGGGGCGGGGGCATCGAAGCGCCTCCACCAGCTCCCCAGTGAGTGCCCTGAGCCCGCGGGCCCCTGGCTGGCTGGTTCTCCCTCTTCTGGAAGGAAGAGAAGCTCCTGGCCCCCATCCCCCACCCAAGTACTCATGCTCCAGGGATCTGCGGCGTCGTGTCCCTGTCCCCCTCCCTCCCACTCGGAGGCTGCAGGGGGCCTCCACACACCCAGCCGCTGAGCTGCACCCTCAGCCCTTCTCATTTTGAGGCAGGGTCTCCCTCTGTTGCCCGGACTTGCCTGGAGATTTCCATCCTCCTGCCTCAGCCTCCCTGATTTCTCTCCCGTACAGGTTCTGCGGGGCGTTCAGGGCACCCAGCCAGAGCGGCGCATGGTCAGTATTTATGGCCCAAGCCTGCTCACCCGCCCTCCCAGGTGTCCGCAAGGCCGGACGGCATCTTTCTCTCCAGCCGCGTCCGTTACACCACACCTGCCAAACTTGCCCTCCCCTGCGGGTTTAAGTGTTCTCTGCAGCTCCTATCAACATCCAGCAATCTATGTAGTAGTTTATCTCATTAACTCTCAACCCCGTAGAATGTAAACTCCATGCAGGCTGCGGCTTTGTGTTTGTTTGCCCTCCCCCCCCACACACACACAGAGGATCAAACTCAGGACTTTACTGTTTGTAAGGCAGGCGTGGTGCCACTGAGCTAAATTCCCAGCCCATGGGCCATGGGAGTTTTCTGTTTTGATCACTACTAAGAATCCAGGCCAGGTGTGGTGATGCATATCTGTAATTCCAGCACTCAGGAGGCTGGGGCAGGAGGACTGCAGTGAGTTTACGGCCAGCCTCGGATACACAGTGAATGTAAAGCCAGCCTGAACTACATAGCAAGACAAACCAGCATGCTGGAGAGCACCTGTCATCCTAGCACTCTAGGAGGCTGAGGCAGGAGGATCACAAGCTTAGACCCAACCTACACAATTCAGTGACCCTGTCTCAAAATAAAAAGGTTTGGAGAAGTAAACCCCGGGTTCAATCCCCAGCACCCTCCCTGAAATCTGTTCTTTATCTTTTCCTAAAACAAAGCATTTCATTTGCTAATGAGACCAGAGCGTCAAGGGCAGTCCGTGGGGTGGTTCTCCTTTTCACTTGAACAGCAAGGGAGCCCCAGGCCTCGGCGCATGCTGGAGACCAGGATCACCAGATCTCACAGCACACCGGGGCGACTACAGAGTTCTGCTGAGCGCAGGGTCCCGCCCCGGCCCTGGGCAGTAGCACCCCTTCCCTCAGAATCCCGACCTCGTCTTCCTGGCCCCCAGCAGGGGTGATGGAGCTTTAACTAGTCCCACTTCCTGCTGGGGGGCGTGGCAGAGGTCAGCACTCCCAGCCTGGGGCGGGCGCCACCCTGGGGTGCAGCCCAGCACTGCTGCACAGCTCTGGACCTGCAGCCCTCCCTGTCCCTTGGGAGCACCCGAGAGGGGAACCTGTCACTTCTCCCCAGTCACAGCCGAGCGTCGGGCAGCGGGTCCAGAGGTCGGCAAGGCTTGAAGGCAGAGCCGACTCTCGGAACTGGAGAGCCCGGAGCCTCCCCTCCCGCAGGGCACAAGCGAAGGCGTCCCAGAGAGGGTCGGGCCGCCCCCAGATCACCCAGCACTGCACCCAGCCCGCCGGCGCGCAGCTGGGGAGACGCCTGACGCGGACGTCCAGACCTCACACCCGGGATCCGGACGCAGGCCGAGCGGGTCAAAGTCCCCGCAAGGAGGCAGGCCCGGTTTCACACGGGCTGTCGCCGCAGGTCCCCCTTGCCTCTGACCCCCAAGGCGAGGGAGGCCCCACCGCCTCCTCCGCAGAGAAAGGAGGGTGCTAACCGCGAGAGGTCGGCGGAAACCCGACAGTGGAAACGGGGACCGGGCTCCAGAGGGAGGCCCGGAGGTAGGACCCGAGCGCGGCAGCCTTACCTCCCCGGCGCTCGTGCAGAGGAGGCCGGACAGCAGGCCGAGCAGCAGGCCGAGCCCGAGGCCCGGGACGCTGGCGCCCGACATCCTCAGCCCGGCCCGCCGAGCTTCCGCGGGGAAGGGCGCAGGGTACTCGGGCCGCGACCCTCCCACTTTCCCTCCACCTACGGGTCCCGCCCGGGGGGCGGGGCCGGCACACCTGGGTGGGGCCGCGGGGGGAGGAGGGGCGGGGGCGGGGCGGGGCCGAGGGCCTCCTGGGGTTTCGGGGATGGGAGGTACAGGGCTTCCCGCTTCTGAGGCTGGAGTCAGCCCGAGTCTGTCGGGTGACGCCTCGCCGTCCATGCCCCCTCTGCATCCCAGTTGCAGACTTCGCCTGGGGGCGCTGTGCCTCGCAGGGCGCGGGCGAGGGGCGCAGACCGCGGGGCCCGGCGGCGGGAGCCCCTCCCCGGTGCGGCCCCAGGGCGGGGACGCGAGGTGAAAGCTGGGGTGGCTGTGGGGTGCGAGGAGGGGCGTTACCCCAGAGGGAGGAAGAAGGGCGGCCCGGTGGGTTTCAGACTGTTGAGATATGTGTCCCCAACCTCCTCCTGACTCCCAGGGTCGCGTGAGCACATTTCTTCGCCGACGCCGACCCGAGGGAGGACGCGAAGGCGTGTCCGCCACCGGCCGAGGCCGGGCGTCCCCGAGACCCTGGGACGCGGTGCGGCACAGCCCGGCCCGGCCGCCAGGGGGCAGCGTCACCCGGCACATGGGTGGAACGGCGGGGATTCCCAAGGCCCTCGCGCGAGCGGGCCGGACCTCGGGCGGGAGGCCAGCTCCTAGGACAGGAAAACACTTCACCTTAGATAGATTCATTCTCTGCTTCTCTTCTGTCCCAGTTAGGTCATCTGTTACATGGACCATCCCCCCTCTCCCCTTTCTGCCCAGTCTCCTGTCTTCCCATCTCCCTGAGCAATTTATTATTTTTTTGTAGCAGGAGAGGACTTGAGACAGGTCTCGTTATGTAGTGTACGCTGGCATTAAAGGCTATGGCAGGGATGCTCCTGTCTCAGCCTTCCGAGTGATCTCCCAACTTGTGTGTATCTGTTTTCCCCTGCAGTATTCTCTGTCAGTCTCAGTGGAAGAGTTTTTCTGTTTGTGCCTCTGTTTTCCTGCATTGTGTTGGCCCTTCCCTCACCCCTGCCTGAGTCTGTTCCTCAAGGCTCTCCTGAAAAGCTTCTCATATTTAGCACCGGTATCTCTCCTTGGCCTCTCTGTCTCCCTCTTACCCTGTCTGTTTCTCATCTCTAGGCCCTTTTTGGCCCTTAAAATCGGACATTTGCAATCTCTCCAGCCAAGTGCGACTGTGGGGGGAGGGGAGGGCCCCAGCCCAGAGACTGGTGCAACCTTCTCCCGACACCACTTTTGGGCTTCTGGGGCCTCTTGATGTGTCCCACGCCTGGCATTTACACCCCCACCACATCCCCCCTGAGCTGGAGCCCTGCAGGGATGAGGAAGGGAGGAGAAGGGTCCTAGAAAGGGGTGCTGTGAGGCTGGGGAGGGTGGAAGAAGGGACCAGGCAGCCCTGGGAGGAGCTGGAGAATGGGGAAGAATGGTTGTTTCTTTCCCTGGCCTTTCAGCATCCACAGTGTCCCCACATCTAGGGTGGCCAGAAAAAAAGATAGAACACCTATCCTAGCACTCAGGAGGCTGAGGCAGGAAGACCTCAACTTTGAGCCCAGTCTGGGCAATTTAGCAACCTAAGGAGATCTTAAAGTAAAGAAATGAAAAGGACCGAGGATGGAGCTCAATGTGAAAGATCTGGATTCTATCCCCAGGAGAGAAAACACACACACGCACACACACGCACACGCATGCACACGCACACACACGCACACACACACGATGTTAAATTTGAATTTCAGGTAAATGACAGGTTTTAGTGCATTGCATGGGATATACTGATATTAAAAGAAAATTATTCGTTGTTTATCTGAAACTCCAGTTGCTTGAGTGTCCTGTGTTTTTATTTGTCAAATCTGGCAGTGCTACCCACATCCCCAAAATGTCAGGCAGCCATTTCAGAACAGTGAGTCCTCCTCCGCGTGCGGCTTTCCAGCAGAGAAAGTGAGGTGCCAAGCCCTCGATTCTGGGGGCAGAGTTCCAAGTCCCCACACCTGCTCCCGGGCCCCCAACCTGCCCTCTGCGCTCCTGCCTGAGAAACGCAGGGCGGCGTGGGGGTGGGGTGGTGGCGCCCAGGCTGGCCCCGGGCCTGCCCCAGCGCGCTTGGAAGGCAGCTCTGGCCTCTGAAGTCAGGGGTCTCCCGGGTCTAGGCCGCGCTCCATCTGGGGTTCCCGGGAGTGTGGCGTCGAAAGAACGGCCGATTGTCTCCCTGCTCTAGTGCCCAGCGGGGAGGGCCTGGAGGTCGGCGGGCCCACGCACTCTCTTGGGGAGCATGGCTGGCGCCCAAAGGGACAGACGGGCTGAATCAGGACCAGCGCCACGCAGGCTGAGCACTCACACCCAACTTGGGGAGCCACTGCTCGAAGCGGGCGCCCCCTGGAGTGGGGGTGCCACGCCCCGCCCAGCCGGCCCCCGCCCAGGGGAAGAGCCAGGCTGGATTCTGGGCCACTTAGCGTGGCCCCCCGCTGTCCCACTGCCAGGGACACCGATCCCTGTAACAGCTCCGGCGTGGGCAGGGATCCCCGCGCTGGCCGAGCGCTGCGCTCTCCCGCGTCCGCCGGCAGGGGCGGTGTTGTGCCGCGTTAAGGACTGCGCGACTTGCCGGGCTGTGCTGTGTGGCCCTAGACTAGGAGCTGACCTCTCTGTGCCTCTTTAAACCCATCTGAGAAGAGAGGGAGGCATGTGGCAAGCAGACCTCCCCGATCGCACAGGCTGATGCGAAGGTCAGTTAAGCTGCCCAAGGCCTGGCGCGCAGCAGCGGCAGAGAACCGGCCGGGGCAGAGCAGCGCCATGTTCGCATTCCGGGGAGGCTGGCTCAGGAAGTGAGACCTCCAGGCTGGTGCCCTTTTGGGACAGGGGTCTCTTCCGCTCGCTCTCTAACCGACAGCGGCTCCCACTGCCAGCGGGGCAAGTCCCATCGCAAGGGGCCACCAGCAGCAGCCTGGCCTTCCGGAGGCTCTCCCTGCCTCCCGCCCCTGCCCCCTCCCCCGCCTCTGTCCCTGAAGCTCCTTCTCTGAACCCTACCGAACCCCGACCCAGGAAGCCTTCCCGCAGGAGTGAATGCTTCCTCCCTGCTGGCTCCGGGCCGGGCCTGGACCTGTCTGCATCCCTGACGCTTCTTCCCTGCGAGCAGCGGCCATGGCCTCATGTTTCTACCGGGCTGTGGGGCAGTCAGCGTGGATTCGGCTGTTTTTGTTTTTCTATCTGGCCCGGATAATGCTCACCTTCCTCCCGGCCTTTGCCCTGAGCTCCACCCCCAGCCCCCCTTTTATAAATATTTTACTTTGAGACATTAAATTGCCCAGGCTGGGCTCAAACGTGTGATCCTCCTGCCTCAGGCTCCAGCGTGCTGGCTCGCAAGCCCGCTCGCCAAGCCGGCTCGCCAAGCCCGCGGGACTCAGGCACTCTGTTCCGGGTGGGCCCCTCTGGGCAGCGATCTCCGAGGTCAAGGGCCAGATTGCTCCCGGGAAATAGGGAATTTGTTTCCGAAGTCCTGGTGAGGGGCTCTGGCTGGGTGAGCCCGTACTGACTGTCCCTCGCCGCTGCTGTGTGTGGGGGACCCTCCTGTCCCCCAGGTGCGTCCTGCCCCCAGCAAGACAGCCCTGGGGATTGAGCAGCCCTAGGGGGCGCTGCCCGGGGCGTCTGCTTCCCGCGCACCTGCGGGGAACAGGCGGGACAGCCAGGGGTCGCCCTGTCCTCGGGATCCGAGGCTTCTTTAGAAACGGGGCCCCCAAGTCTCCTCCTCGGATGCGGGGATGGCAGAGACGCTTGTGGAGATGACCGGGGCCTGAGCCGCCAACCTGTCGGTCTGGAGTCGGGAGCGCGCAGGGCCACCTGCCAATTAGCGGTGCAGGGAGCTCATTACCCTGAGGAGCAGGTTGGAGGGGCCCCTTCCTCCGGCCAGTGGGACAAAAACGGCATTCGGGAGCCATTATCCTTCCAAAGTGTAGGTTTCCGGGGCGCAGGCCAGGGCTGGAGAGGGAAATAGTCCGGGAGATGGGGGAGTCGGAAGGCGTGGGGAGGAGAAGGGTGAGAAAAGTCTCGGGGCTCAGTTCCGCGGTCTCCATCCTCTGAGCCCCAAGGCTACTCTTTTTCTTTTTTTTTTTTACTCTTTGAGATAGGAGCTCTAACCAAAGAGAAGAGAAGAATTTGGGATACCCAGAACCCCGACTTTCCAGTTCTCTTCTTATTGCCCCATCCTTTTTTTTTTTTTTTTTTTTTCCTGTTTTTTTTTTTTTTTTTTTTTTTTTCAGACAGGGTCTTCCTTTGTAGTTCGGGGTGGCTCTGAACTCACTATCTAGCTCAGGCTGGCCTCAAACTTGCAGCAATCCTCCTGCCTCTGCCTCCCCATACTGGGATTACAGGTGTGAGCCACCATGGTGCCCGGCTTTTTTTTTTTTTTTCCTGTTTCAGTTTGTTTTGACAAGCCCTAGCTATGTAGTCCAGCCTGGCCTTGAGCCCATGGTCATCCTCCTGCCTCAGCCTCCTGGTGTTGGGACTGCAAATGTGCACCACCACATCAGACATGGTCCCTTGGAAGAGGCTCCACTGCGTGGTCTGTGGCTTCCTCTTGGATCGGAATGATGGGCTTCGTGGTTAGTCAGAGCTGCCCAGATGGAAGAAGTTGGGCTCTTGAGGGGAGGGTCTCTAAGGGTTAGGGGTTCAGAGGCCGCCAGGGAGCCCTAGGGGTTTCGGAGTGCGGAGTGGGGAAGCAGCAGTGACCGGTGGTTCCTCAGGTCACGGCCCCCTGGGCAGCCACATCACCTGGAGCCCAGCTGAGGACAGGCCCGGCCCCAGGTGTGGCGTGCCCGCCCATGCCATGCGTGTGTGCCCACACGGATGCCCCGAGCCCTGCCCCCCAGCCGATGTAGCTGGCCAGGGCCTCCTTATCTTCAGGCCAGCCTGCGCTGGGGTCCCCTCCCTCTCCGCACCGCGGAGGCCCTGTTAGCGCCTCCTTCCTCCCTTGTTAGCGCCTCGAGCCCCCTCCGCTGCCGCTGCGAACCTCAGGGAGGCCGCGTGGCCGGCAGCCCAATTCTCGCCTTCTCTTTCGACTTCTCTGCTTTGGCTTCTGCTTTTTCAAGGCTTGGTTCTCTTCCCAGCCCCGCAGCCCCGACTCTCCACGTGGAAGGTGGAAGGGCTGGGGGAGGCGGCCCTGTGCCAAGCCCCCAGCCCTAAAGGGCTCCTCTAGGGCGACCTCTGCTGCCCACCACCCTCCAGGGTTCGCGCCGCTGAGGGCCACAGGGTGGTCCTGTGCCCCGGCCAGGTGGCCAGGCCTCCAGGATTGCCGGCTTCCTCTACCGAAGGGCCCCTTCCCTTTGGGCTTTGAAGTGTCTTCGAGGTTCGTGCAGGATGTTTGGCTTCGGGGCCGAATGCCAGGATAAACTCTCTCTGCCTGCGCGGCCAAACCACTGCCTCTTCGCAGCCACCGCTGCTCCCGCCTCCCCAGCCGGACGGCCTCCTCCTGCGGCGCTGCCCCGCCCGCACATGCGTCAGCACCGAGGCTGTTCTGTCACCGGGAGACCCTCTAGGCAGTGACCATCCCAGCCCCAAGCTGAGCTGGCACGGGGCACCTGGGCCAGGTGACCCCTGGGGCCGCTGAAGGTGGGGTGGGCCCCGCTGCGGTGGGAGCAGCTGGGGTGTCCACGTGGAGCTGCCTGCAGAGGCCCCGCGGCTCCAGATGCGGATGACTCATCCGGAGTGGGAAGCGGTGGCCGGCGGTGGGGGAGGTGGGGCAGGCACCTCTGCCAGCTGCTGCTCCCCATCTTCTAGAGCCCTCAGGGCCCGGGGCGAGTGAAAGGGGAGCTGTTCAGAGGTGAGGCCTGCTGGGGTGCAGGGAGGAAGGGGGACAGGAGGCCTCAGGGCCGGGGCCAGGGCCAGGCGAGGAGAGGGAGGAGGGTGGGCTCAGCGGGCTGAGGGAGGGGCCAGCAAGCTCTGCAGCTCGGTGCTGGGGGGAGGTGCCAAGGACCACACGCTCGCGCGCGTGTATGTGCGTGCGCATGTGCATGTGTGGCCTCAGTGCCAGAGTGCAGAGCACACGTGGGGTGGACCCTGTTGAGTGTGCACCTCGGGTCCGACAGGTGTAAGCCAAGTTGCAGAGCAGAGAGGACGTGTGTGTGTCCAGGCCGCGTGATGGCCGCTCGAGGACACAGCCAGCTTCCGTGGTGTCACTGGCCCTGGGGGCTGGCGCTGGGGCGGGATGTGCGTAAGCTAAGTCGCTGGGGACTTTGGACGTGAGGACAGGCCCCTGCCCTGGGCAGCCGGGATCCAAAGACAGCAGCTTCCTGTAGTGTCCCAGGTCCGTGGGGCAGCTGGCCTGGGTTGGGCTGGTACCTATGCGTGGCCTGGGAGGTGTGGCGCCTGGGCAGGCAGCGCCTCTCACCCGCCCGTCCGCAGGGCTGCTGTCCTGGCCTCACTCTGCCCTCCAGGTGGCTTGGCTGGCAGGGCCACAGCCACTCCCTGGAGGAACCCACCTGTGCCAGCTGCGCCAGCCAGGGTAAACAGGGCACTAAGTGCCTGGGCGGGTGCCTGGGAGGCCAGGCGCCACTCCACACGGGCTCAGCTCGGCCCAGCCGGCCTCCTCCAGCCACGCCACAGGCTGAGCCTCGCGCCCGTCTACAGTGTCCGGGCAGGTGGGGGCCGGGGAGGCCTCGGTAGATGGACAGGCAGGATTCCCCGGGAAGTCGCCTCTCCCACGGCGGGCGTGAGAAGGCTGCTGCCCCCCAGGGCTCTGACCCCCCAGAGCAGCCAGTGAACGCGTGCCACCCAGCACGTGCGTGGGCGTGTGCTCACACTGCAGTCACGCACACGCTGATGTTCACCCCACAGCGCACGCACAGACACTCGCGCACAGTACACACTCACCCCAGCCCTCCTCCGGGTGCACACACACACTCCTCCGTGGCTGGGATCGGCCTCAGGTCCCCTTACTTTGTTCCTGTGGAGACTGAGTCCCACCCTCAGAGTCCCCTGCGTGACGCAGGAACTGGACTTGTCCCTGGTCCGGCAAACCTGTCTTCACCCAGCCCTGAGGCCCCTGGGCGCCTCCGCGGCTCCTGGGACCCCCCCTTCCCAGCCCTCCCCCGGGGAACCGATTTCCCGGCTCCACCCTCAGCCAAGCTGCCAGGAAGAACGGAGCCCTGAGGGGAAGGCGGCTCGGGGTTGGGGTCTCCTGGGAGGGGCCCTTCACCCCTGCTGCGGGGAGGCAGAGCCAGTGGGCAGGCTGCAGGTACCCAGGCCTGCGTGGCCGGTGGGGAGAGAGGGGCTCCCAGGCAAGGGACAGGCCAGACTCCGGGGAGATGATATGCCCCTGGTGCGGGCGGCTGGTGGGCAGGGTCTCCTCCACCGCCTGCGGGCTGCTGGGGGCCCGGCCCAGCAGCACCCACCCACCCACCGTGCGGGCACCTCCTCTCCAGCGGCCAGGCTCCACTATGTCTCTGACCCTCGCCCTCTCCCACTGCACGTCTTGGCATCCCTGCCCTCTTCTCTCCTTCCTCTCTCTACTCCTTAGGGTGGCCGGGCCGGCTTTCCAGAAGCCAAGGTGACTCGTCATCTCAAAATAGCCACATCAGCTCCCCCTTTTCTTTGCCTGGGACCCACGTGCCTGTGGTTCCCGGAGCCACAGCCTGGCATTGCCAGGTGGTGTGGGCACCCTCCATCCCCTCTTCCTCTCTCCCTGGAGACGGTGGTGCCCTGGGACCTGAGTCTGGCTGAATCTCCATGTAAGCAGATGCCCTCTGTGCCCAGGACCATCCCATCTATGCCGTGGCTTAGGTGTAATTGCTAACAATGCCCCCAAATAGGTCCGGACCTTAAATTATGTCCTGTCCAGCTGACCAGCCCAGAGTGTGGCCCAGCCCCCCCACTTCCCACGGCTCCCGGAAGAGCTGCGGAGCCTGTCTGGGCCTCGCCCCGGGACAGCAGAGCCAGATAGCAGAGAGGGGAGCTGGAGCTGTCGAAATAGTTACCCGTGGGGCCCCCCAGTTTTGGGCAGGGCAGGCCTGCTGGCTGGAGAGGGAGGCTGGAGAACTGTGGCTGCCCCCAAGCAGCGTGTAATTTAGGATTTATTTTGGGGGCACCCTTTCCAGCTCTGGGTGGGGCTGAGGTTAATGTAAGGGTTTAATGGGGGTGAAGGGTTGAATGGGAGCGGAGAGGGGGGAGCCTTCCTACCCTGGCCTGGTCGGGAGGGGGTCTCCCCAAGTCCCCAGTGACCTCCAGGGTCCCTCTGTTCCCCACTGTTACAGGGGTGGTGGTGCACTGTTCCCTCGGAGGTACAGGGTCTGGTAGAAGGCCCTGCACCCCACAGCGTCCTGGAGATTCTGGGGCACCTCTGCTCATGTTGGGGTGTCCATCTTCTGTCCTTCCCCAAACACTGGGCTGGAGGGAGGAGACTTGCCAGTCTGATGGCGGAGGCACAAGCTGCTTAGGGAACCCTTGGTCTGAGGGGACCCCAGACGCAAGCCCTGCCTTAGAAGGGTGCCACTTTTGCTGTCTGTCTTTGTTAACGACAAGCAGTCCGTGTCTACCTGGAGCTTAATCCCCGTCATGACAGGGACTCTGTTCCCAGCGTCTCCTGGCGTCTCCCGGCGCAGACTGGGATGAGATCCGTACACCTTTCCCGGCCGCTGGGAGACAGCGCCAGGCCTGAACGCGCCCTCTCCCGGCTCTGCGCCCGCCGCCCCCTCTGGCTCTCACTTCTCAGGGGCCTTCGGCTGTTTTGCTGCCTCCTCCTCCAGCCGTGAGCCACCAGACACCGGCTGCCCTGGTGTCCTGACCTGGCCCCTCGTGGGGGCTCTGCGGGAGGAAAGGACACGTGAGGACAGGTGGTGGCGTCGCTCCCCTCCGCCCAGAGGGGCTGTGAGTGGGTCTGGCGGGAGGGGCGTGTGTCTTTAGGGGGAGACAGACCCCAGGGAGGCCAGGAGCCCGGCGGGGGAGTGGGCAAGTGTCCCTTGGGCAACGTTGAGTCTTCGGAGCAGAGAGAAAGCTGTGGGAGAGGCCGGGGGGAGGGGCACTGGGACCGGAGCGGCAGCAGCTCCCAGGCCGCCAGGTCCCCTGCGCCCCTGGCCCAGATGCGCCTCTCAGCCTGTGACACTGCTGGCCGCACCTCCCCTCTCCCGGGGTCTCCGTGGCCCTGGTCAGGGCCTTTTCCTGCTCTGCAGGCCGTGCCTTCCCGTGTCTTTCCAGACTGGGCCCAGCCTCCCCTCCGGGATCCTCCAGGGCAGCCCTGCTTATCCAGCCACCCGGTGGGCACCCGGCTTGGATGGCACGGGGACACGAGAGCCCCTGGCCCTCAGCGCTCTGGCCCCGGGGATGGGAGGGCAGGACGGCTGCGGGCAGGGCCGGGCCGGGCTGAGCCCTCGGTCGGGTTGGTGAGGGGCACCCTCTCCCCAGGTGACTCGGAGAATTCCCAGAGCCCCAGGGCCAGGCCTTGTGACAGAGAGGGGCTCTGCGTCCCCCGCCGGGCAGGGGTGGCCCCTCCGTCATCAGCGGCAGCCCGGTCAGCTCTTCCCGAGCCACGGCAGGGAGAAAGCGCCGTCCCGAGTCTGTGCACAGCCTCCACGTGGGGATCTGCTTGGAGAACCTGTTTTCTACCCTAAAATTTCATAGGCATCTACGGCCTTGCTGCTCCGTCCTTCCCTGTGGTTTTTGTTTGTTGTTTTGGAGAAAATCACTCTGCAGTCCAGGCTGGGGTTGAACTCTGGCGATCCTCCTTCCTCTGCCTCTAGAGCCCGGGGTGACAGGCGTGTGCCACCGCACCCCGCTGGCCTTGTGGTTTTTTTTTTTTTTTTTGGTGGTACCGGAGATCGAACTCAGGCCCTGTGCTTCCAAGGTAGATGTGGTACCACTTGAGCTAAATCTCTGGCCCTGGCCTTGTGTTTTAATATCAAAATAATGCTCACAATCACTTACCCTGGAAAAAGCCAGCTGCTTTGGAAGTTGAGGGTAGTGTCGGGCCTGAGCTGTCTTTGCCCCGCTTCCCAGGCCAGGGTCCGGCTCTGCCCCGCACAGCCCCGCCGCAGCCACAGCTCTCCAGGAAACAGGGCCCGAGCCGGGAGCTGAGCCTCAAGACAGTGGCCGCCGTGGCGCTCAGGGTGCGAAGACATCATGATTCACACTTGGCACCGGAGGTGCCAGGCTGGCTGCTGGCGGGCCCTTCCTAGACTCCTCTGGGGCAGCAGAGGCAGGAGGAAGCAGCCCCACAGTGGGGCCCCGCCAGCTTCCTGGGAGCGGGCCAGGGGTTGGGGTCCTGGCCGTGGCTGCCCCACCCCCCGGGAGAGGAAAGGGTGAGCTCATATTCGGGCCCAGGCAGGGCCGGCGGGTAGGAGACATAATTAAAATGCCAGAGGTTAGGAGGTGAAGTTACAATGGAAAGAATGAAGCCCAGCGCTGCCGCCGCCGGCCGCCTTTCCCGCCCGCTCCCTTTGCCAAGCCCACATTTGATTTTTATTTCGGGAGCCGCCAGCACAGCACTTGGGAGGGAGCGCAGAAACCTCAGCCCGCACGCCCTGCCACGTCTGGAGCTGGGGCCGAGCAGGGGCGGGGGCTGCTGGGGCCAGAGGGGGAGCTGGGGGTCCCCGCCGCGGTAGGGGTGGGGTGCCAGGGCAGGGTGGCACGCGGGCTTGGCGAGCGAAGGGAGACCCTAGAGAGTGGAGGCCGTCGCTCTCGGCGCCCCCAGCCTCTCCCTTCCACCTCGCGCCTCGGGGCTGTGGAGGAAAAGCACCCCATCCTTCCCGCTCCCGTGCTCAGCCAGGTCTTCCTGCGCCCTGATACACGCGCATGCATGAAGGCTTCCAACCCTGGTCTCATCTTCCACGGCTTGCTGTGTGACCCAGGGCAAGTCACTACCCCTCTCTGGGCCTCTGTCATCTCCAGGAAGTGGGAAGGTCGCTGGTGCCCCCTCCCAAGCTGCCACCTTCTGGGTGCGTCTCTCATTGCCCCCTTGTGAGGACAGGGGCGTCAGGGCGGCCGCAGCCCCGCCTCTTGAAGGGCTGGAGCCCCTTCCTGCAGACAGGAGCCCAAGTCCACTTTCCTGCTCTCACCCGCTCCCTGCCCCTAATGCAGTCCAGATGGTTCATAGCCGTGGAAAGCCGAGGCAGCAGATTCCAGGGAAAGTGGTTGGGCTCCTCTCTATGGTGCACAGGCCGGCGAGAGGGGTACGGGGGGTGCAGGGAGACCCCGGAGGCACCTCACTGCCAAATTAGGGGCTGGAACAGTGGGAGAGATGGCAGGGCTGGGCCACCGAGGCAGAGTAGCCTGAGGACTTCCGGGGTTCCTGCCTGAGTGCTGGAGCCCAGACCCTGGGCCAGGAGAGGCTGCCACCCGAGCGTGCAGCTTCAGAGGAAGAGCCGATGCCTCCGGTTCAAATCCCAGCTCTGCCACTGCGACGGAGCATTTGACTTCTGGGAGCCTCAGTTTCTTCACCTGTAAAATGGGTCGGCACAGGCTTCTCTTGGATGGTTGTGAAAGAGACATGGGATAACTCACTTTGGGGTGCTCAGGAAGAGCCTTGTAATATACAGTTTAAAAAAAAATACACAGCTTCTCTCTTCCTTAGGCTGCAGCCCTGCGCACCCAGAGCCCCTGATCTGGGTCACCCTGTGTCCCTTCTGTGTAGCTTCCCCGGGTCCTTCAAGGACTTGCAGTCACCGAGGGAGTCTGTTCTGAGGACAGAGCTGGAGGGGGCTCCGGGCTGAAGTGACGGCCTCCTTGGGCCCGACTCAGCTCAGGCCGGACGTGGACTCCTGCCCCGGCCACTCGGAGAGAAGTGAAGGGGCTGGCGAGCGGTGGGCCGGAGGACAGGCGGGCTCCCCTCGACCCAGCCCGGAGCCTCCACCCTCCCTCGGCACCCCGCCTTCTGGACAGGGCGGCGCTTCGATTTTTCCAGCATTCGGCCCAACAGCGGGATGAGACACAAACAGCTCGCAGCTCCGGGCCTCCGCCTACCCCGGCCGAGCCCCCAGCCCGTCCCTGTCCACCAGGACCTGCCTAGCGGCCGGCGAGGGGCTATGGGCACCTCAGCGGCAGCATCCCCAGCACCGGAAGGCGGGTCTGCGGTTCCCACTCAGTCCCCAAAGCCTGAGCGGAGGCCGCACCTCCAGGGACTCCCAGGCAAGGGCCGGGGCGTGGAAACACAGCCTCCTCGGGGGTCCCTGGCCAGGCCCCCACCGTGTCTGTCCGCACTACTCACACCGGAGGGCCCTCTGTGCCATGAGCTGGTCCGCAGCCGCCCGCAGGCCCATCCCCGGGCCCCCCACACCCTGTACGCCTCAGGAGGAAGCCCGTGCGTCGGCAGTGCCCCTCCGGCCCAGCCCACCGTCCACCAGGCCGCGTGGTCCCACCGGGGCCGCCACCACCCACTGCCCTGTTCCCTCCCTCACACCCCCTGGCTGAACTCCCAGCCCACGGCCCTGCAGACTCACCCCAGGGGCCCCCGCACCCAACCCGGGCAGCCTGGGGCCCTCTCCCTGCCCAGCCCCCTTCGGCTGAGAGTGGGCTCCCCATCCCACTCTGTCCGGCTGGCACCGGTGCCTGGAGAAACCACCCCCAGTAACCAGGACTGGGGCAGCTCCCTTCTGGGGACGCTGGCCTGTCCTCCGCCTGCCGGGGAATTCAGTTGTCTGAAAGAACAGTGCCAACCAGGGCCTCTAGGATCCGTCCGCATAATGCCCATCGCGCAATAAAAATTCCCAGCACCTTTTTCTCTTTTTCCTGCTCTTTTTTTTTTTGCTTTTTGGAGACAGGATCTCGCTTTGTAGTTCAGGCTGGCCCTGAGCTCACTACAGAGCCCAGGCTGGCCTCGAACTCAGCAATCCTCCTGCCTCTGCCTCCCGAGTGCTGGGATGACAGGCGTGAGCCACCACACCCAGCAAATGTTGCATTCTTTTTTTTTTTTTTTTTTTTTTTTTTGCTTTTTGGAGACAGGGTCTTGCTCTGTAGTTCAGGCTGGCCCTGAGCTCACTATGGTGCCCAGGCAAGCCGCCGCGAACTCAGCAATC
>PVIC010036687.1:0-18405 GCA_004025085.1 Thryonomys swinderianus
GGGGGGCTCCTGGGTCTGATCCCCTACACATCTGGAGGGATAACCATGATCCTTGCAAAAATGAAGGATAGAAGAGTGTTCCTGCTACTGTCATGGCTGATATTCAGACGGACATATGAGTGTGAGGTGCCTGTTTTGAATGCCAACCTGGGGTCTGTTGGAGAAGTTGGAGAATCGGAAATTGATCTCTTCAGTCAGACCTGAGGTAAAGGTGTTCTTCTGGTGTCAAATTTTTTTTCAAAGAACCTCAGAGTATGTAGTTGCTGTTACGTGTTTCGAAAGAGAGGGTTGAGGAAAACAGTGGGAAGAAAGACAGGGACATCTTTCCCCTAAAGAGGAGTTCAGGTTTCTCTGTATAAGAGGGTGTTTGCAAAGTTTCAGTTCCCAGCCTGGGCCATAGCTCCTCATTATTGATCTAGCAGGTAGTCTTAGATGAATTGTTTTAATACTGAACTTGTGAAAAGCATGAGATCCTGGTCGACACCAGAGACTCATCCTTAAAAGAAACCATTTGTGCAAATCAAGGCCTAGTGTTTTAGAACAGGAAATTGAAGGTTAGGAGCACAGGGGAAATAGGACAACACAGCTTCTCTTTGTAGTTCAGTGAATACCAGTGGAATGCCCCTAATATGCCAGGCATTTATTGCTGTTAGGAGTGGGAAGAGAAATTAAAGAGAACTTGTAGTTTATCCTGACAGCAGCCATCTTGATTATAACCATCATTTGCCTACAATGTAACCCCGGTGTGCTCTGCAACTCCCTGTGATATTAAGACAGTCAGCGAAGTGCTTTGTGCCATGCCCAGGCTTTCCTGAGGTTGGGCTTACTAGTTTTTAGAGCTGGAGATTGAACCCAGGGCCTTATGCATGCAAAGCATGGACTCCTAGTTTTTGAGAAGCTTAGGTACATTCTGGTTGGCTGCTGCCCACCTCTATCTAGCTTAGCCTTAAAGCCTCTTCCTCCTGCCTTTATGTGTGAGGTTTATCCTGTCTTGCTGCCACCTGTGACACATAAATCTCAAATGAATTATGCTCTTTGCAATCCTGGCTCTATCTTCTTCTTTGGTTTCCCAGTGTCCTCTGCTGTGGGCGACTGGTTTCATACATTGAGATTTTCTTAGACAAGACTGTCACAAAGAATTTTAATACAGTGTGATGGAGATGAACCATGGAACTATAGAGTTTCAGACTGGCACCTGGCCCATCGCAGAGCTGGGAAGATGTTCCTGGGGAGGAGTTTATGGCCGAGTGCAGTCTTGAATGCTGAGCAAAGAATTTAGAGTGAGGTTTGGGGCTGGGGGTGGGAGGGAGACAGTATTGGAGGAGCTAAGTTGTAGAGGGGTTTGGGGATAGGAAGGAACCATCAGATTCCCATTTTGACTACTGTGTGGTAACTAGATCCCAGTGTGGTGGACTGGAGGTTACAGACCAGAAGAGTTGCAGCCCAGACAGAAAATGCTTCTTGATTTTAAAGATTGGTGAGGAGGGCCTCTGGGAGGGCCAGGCCACACTTTGCTCACAGCTTGCTTCTTTGGGTGACACATTTTTCAGAAGCACCGTGTTTGCCTTTTTGAAGATCTGGTTTATGTGCACCATGAAGGACCTGGGGTGAGATTTGTCGATCCTCTTCTCATTTTGCTGACTTCCATATGCATATATTTCAGATTTTTTTTGGAGAGAAGAAGAGAGAGGGAGCTTGCTGTATTGGAATTTGATAAATTTTACAGAAGTGAATCATGTTGATTACGATAAACTGTGTAAGAAGTTGGCCAGATTGTAATGTCATTTTTATGGGAACTCTCTCTTCCACAGAAGCAGGCAACTTGTTCTCCTGCCCATGAAGAAGCTGAAAGTTGAAGGGTCAGCCTCACTCATGTTCTGGGACTGGTTAATACTAAGCCACCTCTGGCTTCTTGTTCTGGTTTATTTTTGTGTAGAAGATGCACAAACGTTCTGTGCTGTGCAGGGACCTCGTGAGTGGACAGGGTCGGTCTTGGGGAAAGTGCGGGAGGAGACTGCCTGCTTCTGGGGGGCCTCTGCTGCATCTGACTCTACAGGGCGGCGGCCTGGTAGGACGAGAGGATTTGGGAGGACTGCACTCACCATTGCTCCCAGCGAGCTCCAGTTCCCCTTAAGTACCCCAGGCCAGGGCCTCCTTCTGACTCAGTCTCTGCAGATCCCAGAGTGAACTCTGAGTGCAGATCCAAGTCTCTTTCTGCTGCTTCCCACCCTTGGACAGCTCCCCAGGGGACTCTGCCAACGTGGCAGTCCCCACAGAGTCCAAGTGCAGCCCCTCTGTTCTTGGACATCTCACAGCTGCCTGGCTGGACCCCTTACTCTACCTGCCTTTACTCAGTGCTTTAAGTTTTTTTTTTTTTTGAGACAGCGTCTTACTTTGTAGTTCCAGTGCTTTAATTTTTAACGCTTGCCTTTGGCTTTTAGCAAACACTGCCATCTATGAGAAGGAAGCATGGTGTGGAGTACTGGGTCCATTTTGCAATTCAGTGCCTTTTCTTGAGGACCTGTGGATGTTTGTTGAATGGTTAGCTCATAATTGCTTTTCAGATTTAGTTTCAGGGCAAAAGATTTCACATTAAAACAAAAGGACAAAACTTGTACTGCTTCCACCAGTAAAAACAATTTGGATTGGCTGTGTACCCTTGTCTCCAGGCGCCTCATAGCTGAAGATTTCAGTCATTCGTAGTCATAACAGTTCAGTGAGTATGGCAGGGGCACCGTGGCTGCCTCTCGAGCTCAAGGTCCTGAGCTGGATCTCTGGTACAGGGCAAAGAACTCAGTATATGGTGAAAGCAGCAGACTACTGTGATGGTTGGTCCAGCCTTCTCCCTGCTTGTCTCTGTTTACGTATGTTTTCTGAAAGATGAGTGGCAGGTGGGGATGGTAAGAATGGGTGGGGAGCGGGAGGCCGGGAAGGAAGATAGAAGGTTCTAGATGGATTCCAAGACAGAAGCAGAAGGGGTCACTGGAGCCCAAAAGAGGGGAGTGAAGGAGAAGGAGGACTCAAGGATCGGCCCTGATTGGTGACTTGGGGGTGACATTGCTGAGGTGGAGTGGGGGAGCAAGTCGAGGGGTGTAGCTGGGGCGCTGGGACCCAAGAGACTGTTCAGCATGACATACTCATTACACATCCAAATGCAGATGCCACGTAGGTGCGATGGAGCTCTGGGCACAGTCTGTCCTTACCCGCAATGGGAGTGTGTGCACAAACACACACATACACGTACACATGCATGCTTTTAAAGGGAACTTTTCTTGACCACCTGGAGCACATGATTCTAGAATGGGTTTGGTTTTCCCAGCCACAGAGACCTCTGTCTGCTGGCTGCTGTTTCCTGTCCACACCTGTCCACGGGACCCAGGCCAGAGCCCTGTGCTGGGTCCTTGGGAGTACCAGACCGCCTGGTGGGGAGAGGCCCTTGCTGCAGAGACCAGCAGGGCCTGCCTCCTGTGTGCTGGGAGGCCCCGGAACAGTAGAATGATGTCTTTACCCAAAAAGCAGCGATTACAGAGATGGGGAAAGATCCTTTCCTTGCAGTTTGTTGCCGTGTCGCCTGGAATGGCAGGGTCAAAGGGCAACAGAGGAACAAAGCTTCTTCTGATCACTTTTTTTTTTCTTTTGTCCTGGGGTTTTAACCCAAGACTTTCACTATGAGCTACGTCTCCCTTTTCAAATTTTTTTTTTTCTTTTTAATTGTGAGACAGTTTGAGTTGCTCAGGTTGGGCTCAAACAGAGTCTCTGTCTCCCTCCTGGAGTGCTGGGGTTACAGGTATGGGCCACCACAGTGGGTTTTGGTCAGACAAGTTTAACCTTGTGAGGCAGGTGGCAGTGTCACTGAGCTAAATCCCTGGCCCCTCTTGATAGTTTCCTTTGTGGTACTGGGGATCAAACTTGGGCCCTTGTGCATCCAAGGTTGGTGCGGTACCACTTGAGCTAAATCCCCAGCCTCTCTTGACAGTTTCTTACAATTGAATGTACTTTCTGCGACTACATCAGGGGGTTAATATGCAGGATTTCCTGAGTTTGAGGTGGAGGTTTCTGGTTTTCCTGAGAAACCCTGGTTACCTGGGGTGCAGGTAGCTTTGGGAGGCTACAGCAGTGTATCATATTCTGGGTGACTCTACCTTTCATACTTTCTGATGTTTTATAGATTATTAAGAAGACTTTTTGACCCTGCTCTGTCCAACATGGGAATGAATGTTCGCAGCAGACATCTTCTGTACCTCGGCTCAGGTTTTGGCTCAGAAACTTGCTCAGTACCACACTGGCGAGGAGGCACAGAACTGGCCCTAGGATGTGTTTCCCTGTATTCTTTCCCTCTGCTGGTAATTAGTGTGCATGTGTGTCTGTGCGCACACACGTACGCCTGTGTGTGACAGCACTTAAAGGACAAGTTCTCTCTTTAGGGCCTCTGCTGAAGAAAGATAAAGAATGTTAAGAAGTGTGTACTGAGGGCTGGAGATTTAGCTTAAGTGGTACTGTGCCTACCTTGGAAGCACAAGTGCTTAAGTTCGATCCCTGGTACCTAAAAAAAAATGTGTAATGACATCTGGACAGGTGTGAACAGGAAGCAAGGGCACAAAAGCCAGCAGGCTGTGGTCTCTGGCTGGAAAGCAGACTTTCAGAAGGAAGATAAGGAATGCATAATGACACTGGGCCCCAGTGTCAGGATGTGGCTGATACAGCTCAGAGTTGAAGGTTAAGGGAAGTTTGTGAGGAAACTTTACAGCTCAGAGCAGCTGCCTTGGCTGAGGCATCCCTAGCAGCAGGGCTGCGGACAGGAGGTCCCAGGTCTCCCTGCCCTTGAAGGCTTCTGGAAAGAGAGCTTCTTGGCTTCCTCGGCTCCTGTCAGTTCACTTATAGGTGGTGTTTGTTTAGAATGACAGAGTGAGCAGCTGGCTTGTCCAGAATCCCAGCTTCCCTGGAAGCTGAGACAGGAGGATCACTTGGGTCCAGGAGTTCAAGGCCAACCTGAGTCAATAGTAAGATTGTCCCTTAAAAACCTGAAAGCATTATCTAGAAAGAATGAGTACAGTTGTATGAACTTGTCTGCCTTTCTTATGTCTTGGTGAGTTGTAGAAAAGATATGTTGTGTTTTAGCTTTTGTAAGTTCAATTTTCTTCTGCCAACTGCTAATCATTAACACCTCCATCAAACAGAATTTGCAGCTACTTTTTAAATCTCCACATCCACACCTCTGGCTTTTCTCCCCAGTGCTGTCCTAGATCCGTGGTAACTCTTTTTATTTTTTAATTAATTCTTTATTGGTACATTTCATATACATGTCAGGTTCACAAACAGCACTGAAAATTTGTACTAGTGCATGATACAATTTAATTCTCATTTTTTTCCCATTCCCCTGCCCACCTCAGGTAACTGTTGATACACTGCATTATCAAAATGTTTCCACTTAGGTGCTTGATGTAATGTTATTTCCTCAATAATATAATTCTTTTAATTAAACAGTTCATTATAGTCATTTGCTGAGTTGGTAGTTATTCTGGCTTTTTTTTTTTTTAAGACAGGGTATCACTTTGTAGTTCAGGCTGGCCCTGAGCTCACTATGTAGCCCAGGCAAGCCTCGAACTCAGCAATCCTCCTGTCTCTGCCTCCCGAGCGCTGGGATTACAGGTGTGAGCCACCATGCCTGGCATTCTGGCTGTTTTTTTTTTTTTTTAAAGGAAAAATACATTTTAGCTCTGAGATGGAGCCTTCCCTGCCCTTTGTGACAGCAAATTGTGGCTTGGCCTGTCTGGAGGGAAGGCCAGGTGTGCCTTTGTCAGTGTGTGTCTGGAAGGGAGAGCTTGAGAGGGTGATATTTTCTGAAGCTTGAGCAGGAGTCTTTTGTCACAGGTCCCCAGACCCCTTTTAACATCTAGTCCTTGCTGCAGTCCTGTGAAGTATGCATCTTGGCAAATGGGAAGCCAGTCCCGGGCAGCCGGAAGTCATACAGGTTCAGAGCTGTGTGGCGGTGAGCTGGTCTCCTGGGCCTTCTGGTCAGTGTTCTGTGGCTTTGTGTTTTCTCTGTCAGTGATGAGTAGGATGCTCCACTGACCTCTGTGGAAATCACATGCACTGTTCTCTGTATTCTAAGTCTCAGGTTCTCTCTGTAGACAGGGTAATTAATCTCAGAAAATCCTGAAAGCCTGAAACTCTGGATTTGATCTCTTCATAAGAAAAGGACATTGGGTCCGTGGTTTTAAATTTGAAGGATGTATTAAGTTTTGAAAATGAAGTGAGATTTTAACAGTTCTGTATCTCACAGAATGGCATTAAGGCATTCCCATCTTCATGCCTTGTTTATTAAAAAGATGTCTGTTCTGAGGATGATTGTACTAGTATTTTTAATCTCTGATTTTTCTGAAAATGAACCTGAATATGCACATTTG
The DNA here is from genome assembly GCA_004025085.1 of Thryonomys swinderianus. Lineage (NCBI taxonomy): Eukaryota > Metazoa > Chordata > Mammalia > Rodentia > Thryonomyidae > Thryonomys > Thryonomys swinderianus. Next base: position 6,408 of record PVIC010036687.1, read on the forward strand.
TGTAAAATAAATGAATGAAGAAGGGAGATAGGAGGAAACTGCCTTCTGCTTGCCCTGTCCTCGTGGAGGAACTGCCTTCAGAGGTGTCCTCAGGGTCCTCCTGCCTGATTGCTGGTGAGCCGCACCGCAGTGCCTGTGGCAGGGAGGACCCCAGCCCCGCACTGTGGATCTGCGGGAGGGGGCTTCCCAAGTCACACATGCTGGGAGCCTCCCTGTGTCTGTCCTCGTCCCGGTTTCCACACCCAGGCAGCAGTCACACAGACTCCTGTTGGGCGGAACATGCGTGTGGCTTCCTAGGAGTGGTGCGGAGGTCTCTCCACTCTGCTCTGTCCCCGGAGCCATCAGCCTTCGGCTGCTTTCTGCACCTTCCCTTCGGCCCTAAGTACCTCCCACCCTGCCTCCTCCTTATTCCTCCATACCCCAGGAGAGCACTGGGCCCTCAGCTTTCAGGTCTGCTGCCCTGTGGCCCTGGCACCCTTTCCAGTGTCTCTCCCTCCCTGCCTGTCCCCACTCAGCCTTCTTCAGCAACTGCTTGCCCTCTGGGCAGTGCCAAGGGACCCCCATGACTGGAGCATCTTGCTGTTTCATCTCGCTCACCCTTCAGACCTAGCTTCTGTGTTTGCTCTTCCCGGAAGTCCTCTCCTCACCCTCTCTCCTGTGTGTGTGAGTAATTTAATACAACATGGCGGTGAAGAGTGTGGGCTGTGGCCTCAGACTGCCGGGGTTCAAACTTAGCTCTGAGCTGTGTGACATTAGGGTCATCACTTCACTTCTCTGTGCTTCAGGTCTCTCATCTGTAAATGATAGTACAGCAGTTCCTCTGTAGTTGTCCTTAATTGGTTCTGAGAGATGAAGAATACTCAAAACAAAGAGTACTGAGTAAACTGTTTTTGCTGGAAAAGGCTGCAAATCAAGGGACAGTTGAAACTGTAAGTTCTACCTTGCGAAGCTGGTGACAAGCAAACACCAAGTACTAGAACACAGTTTTTGTGTCAAAATGTGTTGAGCGTCAGATTCCATGAATTTCAAAGCAGTTTCATGCCAAGGTGTAACTACATCTCCAGGCTTTTTAGGACTGAATAAGTTCACGCATGTAAACCATTCATGAAAATGCCTGTCCAAACAGCTTATTATTTATATTTTAATATATCACTGTCAGCTTCCAATAAGCCTAAAAACTAGTCTTATTCTATGCTTATATATAAATTTTGTTTTTGTGGTACAGGGGTTGGAACCCAGGGCCTCATTCGTAGTAAGCATGTGCTTTATGCTGAGCTACACCCTGACCCCATATTCCATTTTTACACCCTCATGGTTTGTGGTGAACAGTGATTCAGGAACAGATAAGACTTTTTTCCTTATATGCTTAAATAAAATAATTAGTAAAGCACTTCTACCCAAGCACTTCTTTTTTTTTTGTCCTCAAGAAATCAATTTACTATTACTAGAAACTTGTATAATAAAGCAATCATGCAGATTAAAGAAAAAGCTATCAGTAGACATAGAATTCTTTTTTTTTTTTTTTTTTTTTAGTGTTTGTCAAGGTTTTTTTCTGTTTTACTCCAGGAAAGAATTTTTTCAATCATTATTTTAAAAAGACTCAGGAATAATCTATATATATATAAACTTCCATGTTTGGCCAGGTTTGGTGGCATATACCTGTAATCTCAGCACTCTGGGAAGCTGAGGCAGGAGGATCATATGTCTGAACTGAACCCAGGCAATTTAGTGATTTAGTGAAGCCCTGTCTCAAACATTATTAAAAAAAAAAAAAGGTCTGAGCAAGTAGCTCAGTGTGAAAACCCTGGATTCAATCCTTACAATTGCAAAAGAAACAAAAACCCCCAAACAATCAAACAACTAAAATGTCTGTATCTTCCTCAGAGTCAGCAGCCCTTTAGAATTTAATTTAAATTGCTTCTAGGCCTTTTGGCTAAGATCAAGTGTAGAATTTAATTTAAATTTTTGTTTCCACTAACAGATATATAGTTTTGGCATAGACACATTTAAAAGACAGTCTGTAGTTGAATATATTGTGCTTAAATGAGCTGTGTTTGCTCTAATAAGTGAAGTGATTATCTCTGTAGAGGTGGTTATGCTGGAGTATGGTGCCATCAGGCTTAAGGAAAGTAATGCTTGCCATTGTGTTAGTAATCATTTATTCATGCTTTTTTTTAATAGTAGAGCTATCCAAGTGCATTTCTTTACTTTCTTATTGTCACATATATCTGCTTCTAAGTTAAGTAATGTCTTATTGGGCCAGAGATTTAGCTCAGTGGTTCTGGTGCCTGCCTGGCAAGTGCAAGGCCTTGAGTTCAATCCCCGGTAACCACATACAATGCTGGGTGTGGTGACTCACACCCACCAGCAATCAATACCACATATCACCGTGCTGGGTGTGGTGGCTCACACCTGTAATCCCAGCACTGGGAGGCAGAGACAGGAGGATTGCTGAGTTCGAGGCTTGCCTGGGCTACATAGTGAGTTGAGGGCCAGCCTGAACTACAAAGCGAGACTCTGTCTCAAAAAAAAAATAAAAAAGAAATGTCTTATTCCAGGTCAGCCTTTTCCCTGTTCAAAATTTCAGATGTTGGTGGTTCAGTTTCCAGGATTCTGTCCTGTATATTTGTGGTTGTTCATTTCCCAAGTACCATTTAAGACACATTTAACATTTATGAGCTATTAGACTTAATTTCTGCAGTCCTGGGTATCGAACCCAGGGGCTTGGGCTTCAGGTTCTCTGTGTGACACCAACCTATATTCCAATCGTTTTCTTTTGAGACACAAGATTACCAGGTTGCCCTCAAACTCGTTATCTTCCTGCCTCAGCCTCTGAGATTACAGGTTTTCACTATCACGTTCAGCTCTAGTTTCTTTATACATTTTTGTTTATTTGTATTCCAGTATTGGGACACATTTCTTCTGACCTTGATGATCTCATCCCTATATAACATAAGGGTGTTGGAAGGAAAATGAGATCCAGACCAATTCTCAGAAACTCGATGTCAGGTTAATTGTCTGGGTGCACAATGGTGCAAGCAGCCAGCGTCCTCTGCAAGGCCTTGCACTCAGTGGTGGCGTTGACATCGGAACTGTGTGGCATTGTTCTCTGAAAGATGCTCCAGACAGGACAAGTGTGAGGAGTGATTGTGGGTCCTCAAGTGCAGGGAAGGTGGCCAACCACGAAGGGGGATGGTGTAAGTGAATGACTCTGTTGTTACATGTGAAATAAAATGCTAGAAAATGCTCTCCTGACAAAGGCTGCTCTTTGGCCAGAGTGAACATGACATGGTAGAGTTCTTGAAGACCTTTGTGTAGTAAAGTTATAAGAATTATAATGAAAAACATATTAGCATGTAAAGAAGGATACTATACAGGGCTGATAGAAGAATATAGTGAATGTTTAAATTAAACATTTATTAAAGATAATTTGCCATTAATTGGCCTCAAAACATTCCTCTTGTTTAGAACACACTAGATTATTCTTTCTGCTTGCTTTATTGTTTTGTTTTTGTGTTATTGAGACGTTAGAACACAGTGCCTTCACACTGAGCTATTCCTCCCCCCTTTTTATTTTTTATTTTGAGACCCCAGTCTTGTTCAGTTGCTGCATTGCTCAGGCTAGGCTTGAACTTGTGATCCTCCTGCTTCAGTTTTTCAGAGTATTGGGATTACAGGAATATACCAGCACGCCTGCGCGTTCTTGCCGTTTTCTGGAGTGATTCTAGAAATCCCTTCTCCTGTGTATATCTACAAAGTGTGAATGCTGCTGCTGCGTGTTATCCAATGGAAAGACAGGCCTATCAAAACATTACGGGACGTCCCCATCCACGCTGTTCACTGCATCTGGCACCGTGTGACTTCCAGCCCGTCACCAAAGTCAAAATGGCTGCAGAGTGGAAGCGTTTTGATATTGCGGCAGCCGTGACAGTGCAGCTAAAGATCTGCAGGAAAGAGGACTTCCAGAGCTGCTCCAGAAAGGGACAAGAAGGATAGGATAAGCATGTTTAAAATGAGAGGGAGGATGTTGAGGGGGATTAATGGCAATGTGTGTTTTACTGTGATTCTTTTTAATTCAATATTGTTTTGTAGTCACACTTTGTGTATTATAGTTAGAAATACTCAGTAGTATTTAACACGACAGGAAAACGTGTCCACTCACCGTGACTGTGCTGTTCAGCGTGGTTTTTGTCACTGAGTGTGGTCAGTCTCGCACAGGTCCCCTGGAGGCCCACCATCCTTATTTCCCATTTATTAGGTGAAAATAAGTGAGGTTATTACACAGCTTGTCCTAGCTGTCTGTCTCCGTTTTACTAGAATATAGCTAGGCCTGCCCTTTTCTACTCCTTGACAGGTTCTATTAGGAGAGTCTCCACTTATGGTAATAGTTTTGCCAGTGTGTCATTAGCTGTGAGCAAATATAAATGGTTGTATTTATTTTATAGGACCAGCTCAGGATGTTTCATGCCCGTGAAATTCTCTGTCTCTTTTCCATTAAGCAGGCCATCGATTGGTTTCAGCTGTTGTGATGAATGAATTCTGTTTATGCCAGGGTTTCACTGTTCAGTGTTGCTTCTTGGGTTGTACTGTTTTGTCTGACTCTGGCTCTTGGACAGAGTCCTAACTGGCTTCTAGTGGGATACGAGGTGACACTCAGCTTCTCCTACCCATACTCTTCGAATCCGTGTGAAGTTCCTTTTCTGTAGCAGAGGCTGCCTCATCCCTCCCCAGGCTGCCTCATTCCCATCCTAGAATCTGTCCAGCTTTCAGTGTCCTTCCGGCAGGGTGGGTTCTGGTTAGAAGGTATTTCATACCATCACCTCTCCTTGCAGTGCAACCTTCGGGAAATTGTTGGGCATTTTGGTCTCTGTGTCCAGTCCTGGGTAAGGAGCACCATTTCTCAGTGTTCCTGGGTCTGCCGTGGCCCAGGAAAAGGGCAGCTGGGGCAAGAAGGCCAAGCATATGGGAGCAGGTATTAGTTTGGGGTCTGTGTCACCTTGGGCAAGTTACCCTTGTAAAATCCCAAGTGCCTGTGCCATAGGGGGCCTTTATAAAGATTAATGAGCTGGTGCAGTGAATGGCATGTGCCTTGTAATCTCAGCTACTGGGGAGGCTGAGGCAGGAGGATCACAACTTCAAGGCCAGCCTTGGTAACTTAGAGAGACCTTGTTTCAAAATAGGATAAAAAAAGAAGGTGGGTTATAGCTCAGTGGCAGAGCACTTGCCTAGCGTGTGGGGTGCCCTGAGTTCCACCCCCAGTTCTAGGGGACAGAAAAAGGGCAGATGAATGGCCCTCTTAGCATAGCCCTTCATTGGCACATGTGCAGTAAGTGGCAGAAATGCGGTAATTTTATTAAATAGATTTGGATCAGGGTGTTTCTTCTCTACATCCTAAGGCCTCCGAGTCATATACCCTTGTTGCAGAACTTGAAGAAACTATCACCTTCATTATCTGCTTGGCTCATTATGTTTCCTGCCTTTACATACATTGTTTATGGTTTTCACATGTGTTCTTTGGCCTTACTGTGTTTGGGAACACTTTTCCTAAGTAGAACTGCAGTTGCAGTTTGATTGAGCAGTTGGGGAGACTGCTTAGGAGTGTCATTTAATTTCAAGCCACGCAGTAAAGAAGCAGAGGGTGTCTCTGCACTTCTAGTCAATTCCCATTAAAACCTTCAGGGCTCAGAGTATAGCCTAATCTCTTTTGAAATGATTGCTATTTTTGAACAAGTGTTTATGTCATAACATTTTAAGTACAGAATATTCATTATCTGACAACCTTGAACTTGTTGGGAGCTTGTAGGATTTTTATAAAAGACTTGAAACAATCTATTTCAAGTGTATTGCTTTTGGCTGGAGGCCAAGAATATTGTCTCGTTTATTAAGGTATCACACTCGAAGAGGCTGGAGACCAGGGTTTCATTCCCAAGTAGGTCAGTTGTATAGAGCTGTGGCCAACTTCAGATTGAACTCCAAACCTTGCTGGCTGTCTTTGAAATGTGTGCTGCTGGCCTGTACAGGGAACCGGCTGGTCAGCAGAAGACCCTGGCACACACTGCTAAGGGAGGTGCTAAAGCCTTTGTCTGCAGGATGAGGGGCTGCGAGGGTCGGGCTGGGAAAGGAGCCTGCAGAGGCTGTTAAGTAAGGTATTGCTTTATAAAAGGCTGCCTTAGCCAGGCGTGGTGGCTCATGCCTGTAATCCCAGCACTCCGAGGCAGAGACAGGAGGATTGCTGAGTTCGAGGCTTGCCTGGGCCTACATAGTGAGCTCAGGGCCAGCCTGAACTACAAAGCGAGACCCTGTCTCAGAAAAAAAAAAAAAAAAAAGAGGCTGCCTTAGATTTTGATAGCTTAGGGACCAGAGGTCAGGAAGCTCTCTGATGCTTAAATTCTGTCCAGATATGTAGATATAGTTCTTCCAGAGCAGGTAAGAGGAAAGTCCCCAGGTGAATGAGCGCAGCCCTGGAGCAGTTTCTTAGGGACTTGGCTCTGAAAAGGAAGCACATGGAAGACAAAGTCAGGGCCTGGGTGGCCGTAGAGCTGTTCTAAGTGTATGCTGTTCTTAGACCTCACAGTGACTACGAAATAGGTGCTACCATTGTCGCCATTCCTCAGAGCAGCAAACTGGGACACTGAGCTTAGGTTCTTGAGGCTGCTCAGCTGATTATGCAGCTGGGTAGGGTTTCTGAGGTAGCCTCATTCCAGCGAGATCTGAGACGAGATGAAGACAAGTTTGTGGTCAGAGCCAGAGGAAGAGCAGACTGCTGCACTGAATGAGGTTCCTGGTAATGTGAGGTGAGGCTAGAGTGGAGTCTGGCAGCCCCGCTGCCTGGCATGCACACACCTGGTGGGGTTGAAAATGCACTGTGTGTTTCATAAGAAATATCAATGATAGTAAAAGCTACTTTGCCAGAAGTCACTCTCAGAATACTCTGCTTGTCTTGGAACACATTTATCTCATCATTCTTGCCAGTTTCCGAAACAGTTCTGGAAGTCCTTTCCCCTGTTTTTAGTTGTGCTTTTAAGGCTACCTCTTTGTCCTAAATCCATTGCGAACACTTACCTTCACGGTCACGTTGACTTCTGGAAAATGCCAGATCTGGTGCATGAGGTTGATGATGATGAGCTGCCTTTCTGATGGACGGCACCTAGCAGCAGCATTCACTGTATTTTTGACCACACCTGATAAAGGCATTCACAAAAGAGGACCTCCAGAACTGCTTCAGAAAGTAACAAGAATGATAGATAAAGTGTTCAAAGGATGAGTAGTCCGAGGAGATTAATGGCTATTCTGAATGAATTTAAAGTTCCGAATCTAACAAGATTCTTTCCCAGGGTCCCAGGAACATATCTGTAACTCTCTTGAGCTTGCTGTGTTTAGCTGTCTGAAGCTGCTGAGTTTTTTCCCCCTAAATGCCCGTCTTTGGAAGCTTCAGGGTAAGATGGGAGAGACCTTGGCGCAGGATGTTTTAGGTGGGATAGGAACGTGAAAGGGAATAAAAACCATTGAGATTTCCTCTGAAATGTAACTTGGCATCTATGAAACTAGATTGGAGTTTTGGATCTCTGGTTTTCTCTCTGTTTAGATGTCATTTAAATCTCATTTCCTTGTGAAGAATCTCAGCTTCCTTGGGAACACAGAAGTCTTTCCCGAGCTCCCAGCTGTTTGGTGACCAGGTGGCTCTCTGGCCGCTTGTGCCTTCTGCTTTCCTGTCTGTGGTGAACTGTGCTGTTGGAATCATGGGCTTGGGGTTTGAATCCTGGTTCTACCACTACCCTGTGATCCGGATTCCTTTGACTGCTCCATGGAAGAAGTGAGGTTAGCTGTACAGTAAGGGCTAACTACAGTGTATACTGTCTTCTCTTTCTAGTTAGGATTAAAATTGTTCTTTACCTTCTTTTTATTACTGATAAGTTTTCCAGCATTGCTTTACTGTTTGCCAAGAAGTTTCATTTTTGCCTTATTTTTCTCTTTGACATTCATAGTTTCTCTAGATGTAAAATTAAACCCTTTGGGGGATTTGGGTGAAGGATTCAACTAGAGAGCCATAGGGACTCTTTCCAGCTCTGAAGTTACAGGATTTAATTCCTTTTGGAACAGATGGCTTCTAGTTTCCTCCTCCCCTGGACGTGCACAGGTTTACTGGTTTCTGTGGTGCTCACACGTAAGTAACGCTGGCCCAGGAGACAGGACACAACTGTCTGTCCTGCATTATTTTTCATAAGCGAACCAAGCACGAAGCTTCTTTCTCAGAATCCTTCAGATCACCTGGCCTGCCCTGGTCCCTCTTGTTCCGAGGCAGTAGAAGATTGTACGTGCAGAGTGCATCTCGAGGGGTGTCTCCTCCACCCAGGGTGTCCACTGTCTGGTGACCAGTGTGTCAGCAGGAAGAGGTGTGAGATGCAGGATAATGGTTCTAGACACTACATTTATTTTGGACTTGAAGGTTATCTAAGGCCACACCTAGTCAGACCTGCAGTGAACCCCCCCTGGGGCCTCAGAAGCAGCCTTAGCACTTGAGTCTCTTCCTGTTCATCAGTCACCATGGGAAGCCTGGACTCCGGAGCCCCCGCACCCTGCAGCTTGCATTGCTCAGTCCTGCTGCTGCCCTGGCCTGCTCACCGCTGTCATCTGCAGAGTCCTGACTTCTTCACCCTGAGGGAGGTGTGGGTGGTGGCACTGTCTTGTGCTTGGTCAGTGAAGTCCCCACACCATGTGCTTTTCTTTTTCTTTTTTTTTGAGACAGGGTCTCGCTTTGTAGTTCACACTGGCCCTGAGCTCACTATGTAGCCTCGAATTCAGCAATCCTCCTGCCTTTGCCTCCCAAGTGCTGGGATCACAGGTTTGAGCCACCATGCCTGGCCTTGCAGTATGTGGTACTGATCTGTGGTGGGCTGAATCACCACCATGCCCACTGTTGTATGTGGTTACTGGGGTTCGAACCAGGGACTTTGCACTTGCTAGGCAGGGGCCGGAACCACTGAGCTAAATCTCTAGCCCAATTACAACGTACTTTACAGTAGCTCTTCAAACATTGATGAATTTTCCCTCCCTCCTCCCATCTACTTTTGTTTTCACTGAAAACCAGAAATAATCAGAAGAGAACTTTCATCTCGCCTTCCTGTGCCAGTTCCCAAGGCCCTGGTGCCCGGGACCATCGCCTGTGTCCCTCCCCTATGACTCTCTAAGGACCCCTCTCTTTTCCGTGTCATCAGTTTTCTTCACCCTACTAAATTCCCTCTGGCACATGGATCATTGTATCTTCCATTAAATAAAAACATCGTCTTGATTAATTTCTCTCCAGACCCTCATCTGGTAAGATGGAAGCCTGTGGCTGATGTCTGTACTTGGTGTGTCTGGCATCTTCTACCCGCCCCAGAGCCCACTCTGCTCCCCGTGACCCATAGTGTCCCAGTCTCTATCCACTCAGGAGAACACGTCTGGAGACCACCTTGGCACGTCTTTCCCACTTACCTAAGTGGCAAAAGCTACCAGGCTCAACTTCAGACTATAGTATCCTGCTGCCACCTGCCCAGGTAAAGCTATCATAATATTTCATTCTTCCAACTAGTTCTTCTGCTTCTCATCCTCCTTTTACACCTGTTATCAGATGGACTCAGGCCACATCCCTGCTCTTCCTGTCTTGGAGTAAATCCCAGCGTTATTACTGTGTCCTCATTACTGTGACCCCTGTCATATTACGTGGCCTGGCCTCTGTCACTTTCTGCATTTCCTCCACTCCAGGACCCTCACTCTTCTTGTAGAAGTTTAGCCCAGTGCCACTGCAGAGCCTCCACCCTGTCCTTCCTCAGCCTGGGATTCCTTGTCCCTTCCCACCTGTGTGTCCCTGGGCCTGGCTCCCTCCCTCCCTCCCTCCCTCCCTCCCTCCCTCTGCTCTTTCCACTGGAGGCTTCGCTGGCCTCCCTGTACCATCTGGCCTCTCAGACTCTTCTCTGCTCTGTCTGCCTTGTTCAGCAGTTTGCATCATCTAGCTGTGTGCATATCTTGGTCTCCCTCCTACTGGAGTGTAAGGTGCACAGGGCCAGGGGCCTTTGTTTTGACCGTTGTTTATTCCCAAGGCCTAGGACATAGGCAATAGGAGCAGAGCCTCATAAATACTTGCTAAATAGAAAAAATGACTGTTTCCTTGCTTGAGGCATTCTTTTGGCATAAAGACATAAATCTTCTTGCCACAAAGCACTGATAAAGCTAATTATTTTATTCCATGGTTTCTCCTAAAGCATATTTACCATCTATCGCAGATTGATTTAAGACAAGAAGGATGGCAGACCCTGTGCCAGTGGGAGAGCTCCCCCTGTCTTTCACACTGGCTTAGTTCCAGTCCTCGTGCGGCGCTCTCCGCTCTGTTTGGGAATGTGTCAGCCTATGTGTTTTTGCATATCCTGCCGTGTTACAAAACCAGGACAGGTCCGAAGGGACTTCACAGAGGTGTGATGATGTCAGGGTGTCATGACTTTCATGTTTTTCTCAACACTGCGGTTTTGCACAGACCGCACATTATTAGTGCCAATGCTGCCATCTCCAAGTCGACCAGCTTGCAAATTCCATGCCAGTGCTTTGCTATTTATTACTCCAGTTATGCCTTGCTTGTTTGAGTAATAATATCTTCAGTTCTGCAAATGCAAACTAATTTATCTTATAAGGGAAAAATGTATAGAGTGTTTGGCATCTTTTTGAGTCAGTGTCAAATTAATCATAATTATCTAGATATAGCCCTTTGATATTTCAGTAAACATCTGTTGAGACCACGCCCCACCATGGAAGCTCCTGCTTTCTGACTTTTCTTATTCTCCATGTCTTTAATCTAGAGCAAAGGTTATTTCAGACCATTCCCAATTCTGTTTAACAAGCTTAAAAATGTATCATCTGAAAAGAGAATAAAGCATAAAATTAGCATTTTTGATTGGGGTATGATTCTTTGAGTATCTTAAAACTTTATTTGGAAATATTTTAAATTTATGGAAGAATAACAGATACAGTTTACAGAATTTCCAGTGTGCCCTTTTAAATCCAGCTCCCTAATGGTAGCATCCCGCTGAACTGTGACAAATAGATGAAAACCAAGCAGTTAATGAATGTTACTCTCTATTAACAAACTGCAGATATACTGCCTTTAGCGCTGTAACAGTGTTTCTACTAATCTGCTTTTTATATTCCATGTTCCAGTGCTGTTTTATTTTATCATTTGTCTGTGAGCCACCTGCAGCCAGTAGCTCCTCTTTCAGATCTTATGTGAGTGGGGCAGAGGGGTTAGCACTGAGGTGAACTGTGAGCCTGTCTGGCTGGAAAGGGAGTGCAGTGTAGGAACCGCAGAGTTCTGACCCTCGGGCTACAGAGAGTGGCCCTATGCGTTGTGTCCACTCACATGGAAATGTGGTTTGAAATTTATTAGTAAAATTTAATCATGAGATTTTCCAGAAGAATCCATATTGTGGTTTTGTTTTTTACAAAAAGGTATCTCCTGCTGCTCCAGGCCTGTGTTCCTGGGTGAAGATGACCTCATGCCCTGGAGAGGGGACTGTCTCCTCTCCACGGACCAGTGGGTCACAGTTCACTCAGGCTCCGTCCCTTCTGACGCTGTTGTGAGTGAGGTCCTGTTATCGATGTGTCACGGGTGCTGTAGGCTGGGACCCCTACCAGGTCAGAAAGCCCAAGCTCGTCTGGGCTTTTGCTCTCGCACTTGGCCTCAGAGTGTGAAGTCTGGCTCCTCTGGAGGGCAGCAGAGGTGGCGCTGAGAGATTGGGCCAGATGCCACTGCCCCTGCTACGGGACTGCACTTGTAAACCCACTGCAAACTGCTGTTACAAATAGAAATGCATGTATTACCAGATGTGAGAAAAATTAGGAAGAATGTTGAAGTTTAAAGAATTATTACAAAGCCAGGTATAATGGTTCATGCCTGTAATTTCAGCACTCAGGAGGCAGAGGCAGGAGGATAGCCGTGAGTTTGAAGCCAGCCTGGCTACATAGTGAGCTC
>PVIC010036688.1:0-18458 GCA_004025085.1 Thryonomys swinderianus
CTCAGTTCCAATGGGGCTGCCACTTCCTCGTGCCTTTCCCTTGTCCTAACGTGCATCAGTAGACTTGTAGTTATGATGGTTGATTTCTGCATGGTATTCTTTGTCATATTCATTTTTTAAAAAATTCTTACACCAAATCCACATTGTCTTACTTCTTATGCCATTTTTGTGAGTCTTAAATGCTACAAGTTTATTCTTCTGTTTCAATATCGTGTTGGCTATTCTCAATCTTTTGATCCTCTTTATACAATTTAGAATCGGTTTGTCAATATCCACAATATAATTTGTTGAGATTTTGATCAGTAGTTTATTGACTCTAGTAGATTCAAAATGAAGACATTTTCTAGAAACATTCTGAGAACTTTGATGAGTTAGGGCTTGAGGAACTGTGAAGAGAAAAGTGTTGACATCAAAATGAGGTATGAACTTGTGGCTCAGATAAAAAAAGGATCTGGAACATATTCATATACATATCAAGGAACATTCAAGAAATGGTTTACTAGAGCTGGAAGCAGAAGAAAAGGGCCAACTTGAACTGGTTGGGATGTGTTTTGAAACTTTATCATTTAGTGAGTTTGTAAGAAATTCAAGTTTGTAATTTAATTCAGACTTTAATGAAAAATAAATCTTACTTACACTTATTACATAACATAACATAGTCTAACCAGTTTGTGGTATGAATTATATCACAGTTCAAGTTTTGTAGAAGGATGAATCCTAAATGCCATAATTCTTGAAGTACCATCTCTAAATGAAAACAAAATGTTAAATAGGCAGTAGGAAAGTACCAGGTGAAACCCTTCTTCGAAGCTAACTGGATGTTCGCTTCCCCCAGAATGGGGATCCCCGAGTACAGAGGACAAGCGCCAGTGGATAAAAGGCAGGAAGGGTTTGGAGAGAGATCCAACTGGATTTTGCCGCACGTGTGGATCAGACCATTAATGTTTTCTGCTACCAGATGGGTTAATAGCAGTCTCCAGATAAAGTTCTAAAGTAGTGCAGATGTATGTGTATTATATGTAGGCAAAGATTTATGTTAAAGTGCTTAGAAAGGGGTGGAGAACATAATTTAATATTTTAGAATATTTTCTTCAAACATATGCAGATAGATAAGCATGTATTCATTCTTCAACTAGGTTCCAAATTATAGATGATTTACATGTGTACTTTAGATTTTACAAAGGGCATCTATATATATATATATATATATATATTTATAAATAACAAATCTATATAGTATGTTTTCAATATATTTTTTGAAAATGTAGAAAAGCATAGAGAAAAAGTTAGAATTATTGCTATCCTTTCCATCTAGAGGTAATTATGATTAACACATTGCAAATATTTCTTTAGCCTGTCTTTTATGTGTGTGTGTGTGTGTGTGTGTATGCGCATGTGATTGTTTTACAAACTGAACTCTGTGTATATCTTAGTTAGCACTCCCCCTGCTTTACTCACTAGATATCACAAAGTGGGTTCATACAAAGAGTATGAACATCCTCTGTTCATAGAGAGGAGCCCTTGGGTCTGCAGTGGGCCAATCCTTGAAGGACCCCTTGAAGGGGATGTGAGAAGTTTGTTTGATGCTAATTTAAGATATGAAAGATACAGGGGGAATTGATCAAATCTGAGACTTCTTATATATTTTAAGTAAAGAAAGATTTTTTGGACCAGTCTGTTGACTATTTGGCCTTGCTGCAGTTTATTTTTGACATTTCTAAAGTTACTTTTTGCTTATGACAGTGACAGTTCCAGAGATATGAATATAAGTTCACATTAGGAAGAGGGTTTATTTGGTCAATGTCTCTTGAAAGTCAGAAGTGAAAGGGAAACCGAACAAAACAAAAGTTAAAGTAGCCTGCTAATTTTTCATAAGCAAAAGAAGGGTACTATATAGTCACTCAGACCGAGCACTGTCATGTGTAACTTCCTGTGCAAAACAGACTGGACACAGAGCACAGAGCACAAGGCCTTGCCTCAGAAGAGTCTCACAATCTCCTGTGTGCATGAGGACACGTGCATAGGCACAGTGGAGGGTGATTCCTTAGATGTTTATCGGTCCCTGGAAGTGACAGACAGTAAAGATGAAACTAGGATTTATAAAATGGGTTTGAATATACTTTTAATGTGTTTCAGGGCTTAAATGTTAATAGAATATGAGACTTTTAAGCTTTATTTAAAAATGGAAGTCTATATTTTAAAAATCCCTTTTATTCTACTTTATAAATAATAGATACGGAGAATTATAGAATAGAATCTTTACTTATAAGTATTATAAAGGGGAAAGTGGCCAATGCATGCTAATTAGTGGTTAAATTATTGTAATAAAATGAAGACAAATTGCTCTTTTGCTTTAAAATAATTATAAAGCTGGCTCATTGCTGGGTTGAAGTGCTGAGCTTAAGTATTGCTCAGGCTTCCTGTTTTAATTAGATTTTTATATATTTTCAGTATCTTTCCAGAACACAGAACAGATCACAAAAATGGTCCACTATGAACAAAACATAATTAAAACATTTTAAAAGCAAAGAAACACTTGACATGATAGAAAACCATGGTATCCACCTTTCCTAAGTAAACACAAACACAGGGGCTATGATATTTTTAGGTCATTTTTCTCAGATGGTTCTTCATAGAAATGTCCATTAGGCTATTGTTCTGTGAACCTGGAACTGAATGGGGAGGTCAGAAATCTAGGAACCTTCGCACGCTTACGGTGTTCAAAGCCACGAACAAGATTGGCTTAGAGAGCCAAGGGCTAAGTCCTGGCGTCTTTCAAAATTAAGTTTTGAGCAGAGTTAGGAATCAGGGCTGAGAAGCAGCAGCCACTGAGGTAGAGCACAGAGCAGGAGAGATGGTGTCATGCGAGGTCGGGAGCGGGAGGAGGTCACCAGGCGATGGAGTTTGCGAGCTGACTCTGAACCCAAGGTGGTGCGAAGGTTCCTCTATAAGAAAACACCTATTTTTACTCTGACCTTTCCTTCCGTCTCAGCGGGTGTTAATGTACAGGCAGCAGGAGGCTCAAGGGCAAAGGGCACTTGAGTAGCAAGGACCGGTCCCCGGTGCGCAGGGCTCTGTTTGTGGCGCAGGGCTCGGCAAAGGTCAAGCCTGAGACCCAAGGCCTTGGTAAGATAGGGCCGAGCCAGCAGCCGCGGAGCCGTCCCCACAGCTGCAGGGAGCGTCGGTGGCCCCGGGGCCCGCCGCCCGCCAGGGAGTGAGCTCGGCCGGCAGGAGGCCGGGGGCGGACCGCGGGGTGAGAGCGGCGGCTCCGTCCCTGGCAGAGGTGACGGCGCTGCGCAGAGCGGAGCGCGGGAGACAGCCGAGGGCTCCAGGGTCGGGTCAGCGGTGGCCGATGGCCGATGGCCGATGGCCGGGCACCGGGACAGCAGAGGCGAGCGGCCGCGGTCCGAGGTCTGCGGTGATTTTCAAGGAGCTCCACGTTGCTCCCTCACGGTCCACTCACAGCTAAAGAGCACGTGCATACGTGGACCCAACACAGATAACAAACTTCTGGCACGAGTGTAAATATTTGTAATGAAAGGAGAGACCTTAACTCTCCATGTAGACTCCAAAATAAGCGGTTCTCCTAGGAGCAAAATAATTACTGTCGTGAGGAGGTAGCGGCCCGAATAGCACCATTTGAGGAGAAAATAGTGGTGTCCATATTGGCTTTCTGATACGTTCCTGTCTAAAATTTGTATCGTAACTTCCAACTGCCATCAATCTCTTCAGGCTTCAAGAATTTCTTATCAGAATATAAATAACTCTTGTGAGAAAGTGCGTGCTGTGTGTTTGAATTAACGTTTTAACTGACAACTAGTTAAAAGCAGGGCCACTTGGACCCAAATCAGAGAGATAACTGGCGGGGTGCTGTCTGCTCTAGATTTCAGGGAAACACTGATTTCACGTTGCGTGAAAAGGAAAGTGAGAAGTTTTTTCTTCTATTTTCATATGTCTGGGTGGCGTTTGTGGTACCAAAGATAATTTCATCTAATATGTCACTAATCAAATGATGTGTACCATATCTGATTCATTACACAGAAATATTTTTGTCTTAATGTCAAATGCAGTATTTATAAGGAAAAGCTACATATTTATGCAAAGATACACATGCACGTGTGTGTGCAGGTGTCAGAGAGAGAGACAGAGCACAGAGAGAATTTGTAGTTGGGGAAAGTTTAGAGTGGCTTCTCTGTGCCTGTGAGTCCTGACCAGGGCCTTATATAGTTCACCTCTGCGATTCCAGCCACGCGGGTTACTACTGAGTGCTGGACCGTGGCTTCGACCCGTTTCTGAGCCGCTAGATCGTTGGTAACGCCGACCTCACAGGGAGTCTGCGCCAACAATCAAGGCGCTACCTTGGGCCCTAAATCAGGTACCGACCCTTTCCTCCTTCCTGGTGCCTTCCCCTGTTTCCCGGTGCCACAGGATAAGCAGCAGGGAGTTTGCTTGGAGAATCTGTGCTTCCAGTGGCAGGAAGAACTATTCCTCACTGTTGTTTACCAGTCTTACTATTTTATAATTTTAGGGCAAGAAATTAGGTTTTCAAAATGGAAGACAGGATCATCTTCCATTTTGAAGCAGCATCAGATAATCTGGCCAAATTCACTGTCATCCTTATTTTCTAAAAGCAGTGTGAGGCCTAACAAGGTCTACAAATTAATGTCCACTGAACAAAAATTCAAATTTCAAGTAACTAGCCTCTTGTGGAGCAACTTTTCATGTTCTAAAAATAGCAGTGTTTATTCCATTATTCTAATGAGAATCAAATAGCCAGGATCTTGAATTGCTTAGAAAAACACCTAAGGAATGAGAAGGGAACCCCAGAGTGAATAATTTTGTTCATAGTTCATGACACAGTGCTATGGGGATATTTAAATCCAAATCAGATTTGAGGGGTTTTTAAAAATTTTTTTAAATTTTTTGTTTCAGGCAGGGTCTCGCTTTGTAGTTCAGGCTGGCCCTGAGTTCACTATGTAGCTCAGGCAAGCCTCGAACTCAGCAATCCTCCTGTCTCTGCCTCCTAAGTGCTGGGATTACAGGCATGAGCCACCACCCCCAGTATTGTATGTGGTTACTGTGATCAAACTCAGGGCCTTGTGCTTGCGAGGCAGGCACCGGAACCACTGAGCTAAATCTCTGGTCCCAGATTTGAGTTTTGATTGCTCTATGGCCCTGTCATTTTTTCCTTATCGTTTTATTATTATCACACTCTTGACTGGCCCAAGGATGCTCTTTTAAGAACAACACACACTAGGTTTTTGTCCAACTTCTTCCTGAATTTTCCTGTGGTTTAAATTGTCTAGGTGATTTGGATTATATCGAATCATAAATTTTTGAGCATATTTGATCAATATTTTGTAATTCAAGGCAAGTGAACATTCCAAACCTTAGTTTAGTCTCTGCTTTGCTGAGACAGATCAAAGTGATAGGTCATTTAATCTTGCTAATCCCAGGTTTCCTCATCTGTAAAACAGGGAGAATATCTCAAGAATCCATAGTGAGCACTCACTGGAAAAATGTACATAATGTGAATAGTTAGTAACATTTGTAGATATATTAAGTGATGGGCTATGGAAAAGCGCTGCCTGATAGGAGTACAATGAAAGCCATATTTCTAATATTAAATTTTCTAGTAGCCATCTTAAAAAAGTAAAAGGAAACATGCAATCAATCCTAATAATGAATTTTAGGTAGCCTGCTATGTCAAAATACCATTTCAGTACATAATCATACAGAAATTTGAAGAGCTATTTTTCTTTTTTTGCAGCCTAAATTTTCAGAATTCAGGATGCATTGTATTTACTGCATACCTTAACTTGAATGCTAAATTTTAAATGGATAAAGTAAATGCTAGTTCTGATAAAAAGAAAAGCTTTATGTAAAAACGTACCCTGCTTTAGCGCATAAATTTGAATTTAAGTAGATTAAAGTTAATTTGAGAAATTTAGATTTTAAGCACATTAGTGACCGCATGAAACCCGAGGCCTGTTGTGGCGAGTGCACAGCTGTGGTGCTGGGAGTTCCAGGCGGAAAGGCGGGTCATAAAGCGGTCGGAGTCCGAGCCGGCGGCCGAGTCTCTCCCGGCTCAGCTGCGCCACAGACCCGGCCGCCCGCTCGGCCGTCCTCTCCTCGCCGAGCGGAGCGCAGGGCGGAGCCGCGGCCCCGCGGCAGCCGCTCCCGGGGCCTGAGTCCTGGCCGAGCCGGCGAGCCGTGTGCACCCTGAGGGCTGCCTGTGTGTGCGGGCGGCTCCTCTCGGGGGACGGGCCCCGGCGCAGGGTGTGCGGAGCTCCGTTCACAGGCAGAGACGCGGGGAGGGCGACGAGCAGCCCCCGGAAGGGTGTCCTGGTGTCGGACGGCCCCGGCGCGGGCCTGGGAAGGGGTGGGATCCGCCACAGCTGTTACTTACTGGGTCGGTCATGGAGGTCAGCGAGACCGTCATGTGCTGGATTCCTGTACACAGCAGGCGAACCGAGCTGGCTGTTAAGAGGGTTTGTCTTCCCGGCACCAGTACAGCAGGTTCAAGAGAACAGGGTCAAAATAACGCAGCACTCGGGAGGCAGAGGCAGGAGGATTCCTGGGAGTTCGAGGCTTGCCTGGGCTACGTAGTGAGCTCAGGGCCAGGCTGGACTACAAAGCGAGTCCCTGTCTTAAAAAATTAAACAAACAAACAAAAAGAATAATGTGAGATTTGTGTGTGTGTGTGCGGAGAGCCCAAAGTGAGTAGCTGGAGGCAGAGATGTGTGCACACCTGTCCAAGGTGCTTTGTTTCCTCGCGCGGTGGAAGGTCCTTAGCAGCACAGAGTGCAAGTGGGGCGAGCCGAGCAGTTTTAAAAGGCTGGTTTAAAACGACAGATCGAGTTTATAGGTACATGTTAGGAATACATCAGGGTCATGTACATCCCTGAGAATCTGTACGTCTACCTGATCCATCTCAGTCCTTGTTTTTACCATCGTTCCGCCCTCCTTTCAACCCTCACTGCCTTTATGCATAAGCTTTGTTTTGTGTCTGATTTTTCCTTTTTACCCTCATATTTTGTTTTTCCCTTCTTTGCTTTCTCCTGCCCCCTCCAGTTCCCCTTTCCCTTTTTTCTTTCTATTTCACAATACCTATTTTGTGGGAACAAGTCTGTTACAAGGACATACTACTATATTGCTACAGAATTTTGTGCCGTTGTGATAGATTTGAGTGTGTGATTTTACTAAATCGCTCTTAAGAGCCGCATGAGCAAGA
The DNA here is from genome assembly GCA_004025085.1 of Thryonomys swinderianus. Lineage (NCBI taxonomy): Eukaryota > Metazoa > Chordata > Mammalia > Rodentia > Thryonomyidae > Thryonomys > Thryonomys swinderianus. Next base: position 7,235 of record PVIC010036688.1, read on the forward strand.
CGAGGCGGCCTTATGACCTCCACGTTACAGAAAGACCCTGAGGACCGAGTGGAATCACCCGTATCCACAGGACATGGCTGGCGAAGGGTCCGAGATCTAGAACCTGAGAGTTTTCAGAGCAAGTTTAGCGTCGACACCATTATATTTTGTCATCTGAAAAATGAAGTGGTGTTTCTTGGTCGTTCACGTACTCTTTGATCTATTGGCACATCACTTAAGGGGGTTACTTGATACAGATGCCTTTGAGCAATATTGTGAAGATGCCAAGTTGGCAGTGATACTCTCCATCCTGTTAGTCGCCCCTTTAACCTCTCACCACGCCCAAGAGATCAGGTGCTTCATAATACAACGAGATCATGTACAGCACCGCCAACTTCTGCAACAAAGATCTCACCTGCTAGGCATCTTGCCCACCTCACAAATATATATGTCTCTTGTCTCATTCTTTCTGAAAGTGCCTCACAGCTTACAGCAGAGGATGGAAGCACTTTACATAAAGCCTGACTAGTATCTTAACCAGTTAACTTGTTGTTCTCCTTCATAACAATGTGTGGACTGTTTTGTTGCTAATGATCTTTACCATTTCAGGTTGTAAAACACAAGTTGGTAGAAAGATTTTGATCCTTCTGGCCTCTTTTCTTCCCATTCCTCTACCTCTTCTCACACCACTTGCTGAATTCTGGTCAGGTGCCAGCCTGTGTTCACACATTGTTTAAGGAGCTTCGGACACGGCTGGGCTGGTTTTTCTCGTTCAAGCTCGCTCTGATCAGCTGGTATTCATCGAGCTCAGAGTCCAGGCTTTCTTCCTACGGCAGGTTGCTCGGCGAAGTTTCCAAGCGGCAGCTGCTCGTAGTTCTTCTCCATCTGATTATTCAAACTCCAAGGGCGGCCAGCCTGTTTTCAGTTCCTGCTGCCAGTTTCTAAGACCGTGTGCAGGGCTGCCAAAGCCCCAGGTGGCTGGGTCTCTTCCTCTCAAAGGTTTTTCCTTCTGAGGGAAATTATCTTTGATGAGACAGGTGAGATGTCTTCCAACCTCCCAGGCCACTGCCTGCACCACGGCCACATTCGCTGCTGCTTGAGAGCGAGTCCGTTTCTACCCAGCTTGCTCGGGCTGCCTAGTGCGGGCCACCTGCTGAGGGCTTATGGCGATTTTGCCTGTATTCCGGATTCACCATCGAAACTTGATTCTCTCCTTTTGACTCTCATTTCACTGGTGTGCACAGAAGTAGATTTGAAGAATTCTCGCTGTATGTGTATAATTCTGCTAGTCAGTAAAGAATAGATTTATCCTAGAACAGTTTTTTTTTATAATTCAGAACTGAATCTTGTTCTAGACATGTTTTAACTCCTAAGGTATCAATTACTTGTTTTAAAACCTTAATGATAAAAATGGACAAATCCACATACTGTTTTTGCTTCTCTTGAGAAACTGATATATTTGCTACAGAGAGCTCACATTTCTGGAACTGAGTGTTGTATTAGACAGCTTTCTGCCACTGTGACAAATTAGAAATTCCTGTGTTCGTCAGTTTTACAAAGTTTCATTCCAGCTCGTGACTTCAGAGCTTCCGGTCCACGGTGGGTAACACCATTGGTTTTGGGTTTGTGATGGGGACATGACAGGAATTTGTGGCACAGGAACCTCCGTAAGTGGGAAGCAACAGAGACAGGGGTCTGCGGGCCTAGTGCCGCCTCCAAGTTCCCGTGCCCAGCACCCCTCCCCCTCCCTGGAGACGTGACACAGGTCCAGGCTGTGTGCAGCTGGTCAGGACTGCTCTGGCCTCTCCAAGTTCACCATATTCAGGTTGAAGAAGCCGTTTTCTGACACCCTTTCCCACACAGCCTGTGGTACCCAAGGGGTACCAGATTGGACTCTGCATTTTCAAAGCTGACGCAGGAACTGTCCTTTCTGGACATAGTTCCTCAGTTTTGCAGTGTGGCTGAGACTATTCTTCCCCTCGGAGGAGAGCGTGGTGCTCCAGCCTCAGCTCTGGAGGAGATTTTTGCTGCTGCCGTGAGCGCAGCTGCCCAGTCACAGCTGGGAATAGACGTCAGTCGAAGAGAGTTGCATCTTGATAATTCTGGCTCATTAGGGGATTTATCCCGATGTCTGGTTCTTACAGAGGCACAAAAGCCTCATTCTCTCTCCCCAGCTAAGGACAACTCTGAAAAGCCATCCTACTTGTGGGCCTTCTGTGCGTTCTGTTGAAGATGCTACCAGGAAGCCGCCCCTGCAGCCTCTCTCTCTTTAACCAGTCTCGCTTCTTTTCCTTCCCTCCAGGGCTTAATAGCGACAGTACCAGGTATCCCAGGAAGCTTTCCATAGGGCTAATCCAGGGCTTTCTTCTGGGGCAGCTGAGCAATGACAACTGTTTACTGTTGAAAGTTGAATGGAACATAAGTATTAACCTAGATTTGACACACAAGATTGTCAAGTATGTAATCTAGAGAGTTTGCTACCCATTTTCCAAATCAAATAATTCTATAGTCACTGTAGGACACGGACAAAAGAGAATATAGCAAATGACTCACAGAAATTGGACCATACATAAGAAGTAAATGAGACCCTGATACACGTTCATCACTGAAGATTTGTATGTTTTTAAAATATTTAGTGTTTAATTTGCAGTGTTGAACATTTATTGAAGAAGATCCATAATAATTATAATGGAAAAGAAGTAGTAATCAAATAATGAGGCGAATGTTTCGTGTATACCTCCATCGTTCTGCTAGAACCTCTCGGGAAATCTCTCCACAGTATTTTGTTCTCTGACGTTCACGCTGAACGTGCTTTCTACAAAACCCAGTGACAATAATTATTGTTCACCTTCCTGATGTCTTTCATTGTCAGCTTATTTCCCATGAAAGTGTTGCCTCTTGTTCAAGAAAAAAGTTGGAATTGTTTCAAGTAGTCAGCAAATATGTGACTATTTAGCTGTGACTGTGTTAGCTTTATTAGTTTCTTAATAAAAAATAGAATTCCATATATAACACTGTTTTATTTCATAGAAGGTAGCGAGCACCTTGGTGGACTTTGTTAACAAAGTATCATTTGAATAGTATTAATTTTCTGAGAAGGGAACAGTGTACTTATTTGTGGAGCACTAAGGTTTTATTTCCTGGAAATGTGGGCTTTATAATATGTGGCATTTTAAAGATAATTATCTACATAGACAAATTTGCAAGTGGAAATTAAGTTCCAACAGAAATGTACTTTTATTGTATCATAAAATAAAATGATATATTTTTACTTTCTTTCTCTATGATAATTATCTAATCTTGCATTCTCTTCTAGCCTCAAATTCCATTTCTTCTTCACATAGAAGAGAAGTACTTTTCTTGCTTTCAACAGATTTATGAAATTTATGGGTTGCATTAAGTTCTTATCCAAAGTCTTATGTTGAAGCCCGGTCCCTAATGTCTGGGGACCCTGCACGTGAACCCACTGCACGGCTTTTCCCTCAGTGGGTTCAGGGCAGTCTTCCCTCTGTTGGGTGTGGCCAGACATTTCGCTGGGTATGGGATTCCCTCAACTCTCGCCACCCAGGGAATGTGCTTTTTATTTATATTCTGTCCTTGAATGAGTCGTCTGTATTCTCTTCCTTCACGTTCTCCTCTGCACTTCTCTCTTTAATACACTGCAAGTAGTTCTGTGTCACCACAGTTTGTTTAAACTCCACCAAAGGCAGAAGCCCTGGACCTCCCTGTGGTCAATTCCAGTAGTCTTTATTCCCACTCTCCACGTACATTTTTAGCAGAATTCACACAGCCGAACAGCTTCTTCTGTTGGATAGAACCGTGCTCTCCTGGGTGTCCTTTCTCCAGTTACGGTGTCCTGTCCTCCCTGATCTGGGACTGTTTCTCCTGTTACGGTGTTGACGAGTCCAGCGCCAGGTTTGGTGGCCCGTCTCCATCTCTTGTGCTTTCTCCAGGGTGACGTCACCCGGGAAACACCCTATCTCTGCGGATGACTTCAGAATCACGCATTCATCCTCGGCATTCTTACTGGTCTTTTCAACTCTCAGCGTTTCCTTGGAAGTCTAACAGACATCTCTAACGTCTTACGGTAAGCTAAACCCTTGGTTTCATCTCGGCATTTCTCTTCCCTGTCTAATCCACCTCAGTAAATGGCATGAGTATTTATGCAGTTGCTGAAGTTAAAGCTGAGTGGTAGGGCCTCATTCTTTCTCTCTTTTCTCTTGTTCCAGCCGAAGCCTAACTGATCAGAAAGCTCTGGTGCTACCTTCAGAGTACACACTGAGCCCCGCACGGCTCACCCTTTCTACCACTGCTACGCCAGCCCCATTATCTCCTTGTAGTTTCTCCCAGAGCCAGCAAACAAGAGGGCTTTTCCACCTAGCAGCTGTGGTGCCTTCTTTTAAAACGCAAGTCACTTGCTGGGCTTGGTGGCTCACGCCTGTCATCCCAGCACTCGGGAGGCAGAGACAGGAGGATTGCTGAGTTCGAGGCTTGCCTGGGCTACATAGTGAGCTCAGGGCCAGCCTGAACTACAAAGCGAGACCCTGTCTCAAAAAACAAAACAAAACAAAAAAACACACACACACAAGTCACTTAATTTCCTTCTTCAAAACATTTCTGTGTCTTTAGATTATGTTCAGAAAAATTGTGGAATTTTTCTCACTGCTGCCATCACCCTCTGGGCTCTTGGCCTGCCTGCCTCCCTAGCGTTGTTCCCTCTATTCCCCGCTCATTCCGTCCTGGTCTCCTGGTCCTCAGACCTTCTCACTGACGCCGGATTTATGGCAGATGGACTTACTGCGTCTTCCCCTGGGTGGGTCCCGCCGCCAGAGCACTGCTCATCAGGGTCAGGGAGGTCTCTGCTATGGGTTGAATTAAGTTCTTATCCAAAGTCTTATGTTGAAGTCCGGCCCCTAATGTTTGATATCTGGAGAAAGGACTTTTGGTTTGGAGGGTCAGATACCCATGGTGGCATTAGTGCTTTTTAAAGAGACGGTTGTTTTCTTTTTACCTCTCTAACACATGGAGACACGGAGGACAGCCATGAATGAGTCAGAAAGAGAACGCTCATCAGAAGCAGGTCATGCTGAAAGCCTGAGACTGGATTTCCACCTTCTAGATTCAAGCAGCAGTACATTTCTGTGGTTTTTGCCGCCCGGTCTACAATACACTATGGGAGCTGAGCTGGTAGAATCGTCTCTGTGCCCTTCTCTGACAAGTCTTTCGTGACTGCCATACTCAGTCTCACCTGGCCCACACCCTACTGTATTTTCTTCTCAGAGCCATAACATACTCTGAAAGTATGTTACGTGTGGCGGTAGTTACTTTTAGTCTCTGCATCCCACTAAAGTAGAAGTTCTGTGACAGCCAGGGCTTCCCTCAAGCCCAAAGCAGTGCTGGCCATTGGTTTGGGCTCTTAATAAACATTTAGTGAGTAAACAGAAAGCTAAAAGTGAAAAACCCTGAATAAAGTGAGGAGAGTGAAATTGAGGCAGATCTGGAACCATAAAAGGTCTTTATATGATGTTATGTAGAAGACAGTAAATATACAAGGAAAGTAGAAGAGGCAGGAAGGCACTCACAGGCAGAAAGGGACTGAGGCTTGCAGAATGTCAAAGTAGGTTTTACACCCAAATAGAGGGACGGGATGTGTCAGCGCACTTTACACGGAGCTCCTTGCAGGCAGGCGAGGGACAGCGTGTCAGGTCCTAATCTGCAGTGCCTGCCCCGAGCACTTACCCAGGTGCAGTAGAACAAGACTTGAGAGTGAGGACCTTTCATACAAGAATTACGTTGAAGAGTTATGCATTTTTTTTCCAGCAAAGACCTTGTTTGGATAACATTTTAAAAATGCACCAGACTCTGATCTCTATGAATGTCGCATTCAACAAATTTCTAATGATTTAGTTTTGATACTTGTTTTGGGTCGATTGTCAAGATTCAAGTGCCCGTAAGAGCTGGAGCTGTTTGTACCTGTAGGGGCCACTTGTGGACATCAGGATTCTACTATGGAGGATTCCTACTAGGGGGCTGCATAATTAATTTGCAGAGATACTTTATATCACTAAACAACTTCTCATGCTAGCTCTAGATTTTTTTTAAAAAGGAAGACAGTGCAGTGATATTGGATCATAAATTTATTGAAAATAGAATTCATTGAGTTGTTCCTATTTCTGTGTGAATTATACTGACAATATTTAGTGATTCTACATAGTGGTTCTATAAGTATGCAAAAGCAGACTATAGTGTATTTGATTAAAATCTACATTAAGCGATCTCTTAAAATTCCTTGCAATTGCAACACTCACATATTTTTGAAGTATTTCATTAGTAAAAGGCAAAGTGTTTTGAAGTTTGTGTTTGAAATTGCTTGCATATGGCACGTTCATAAAATAAGCAGGGACACAAACCTTGAACATTTTCTGCAGAGGTTAGATGTGTAAATTTGTTTGCTTTGCAAGCATATTTTTTTTTTTAAGAAAGGGTCTCACTTTGTAGTTCAGGCTGGACCTGAGCTCACTATGTAGCCCAGGCAAGCCTTGAACTCAGCAATCCTCCTGTCTTTGCCTCCCGAGTGCTGAGATTACAGGCGTGAGCCACCACACCTGGCATTGTGGTATGTGGTATTGATTGCTGGTGGGCGTGAGTCACCACGCCCAGCATTGTATGTGGTTGGCGGGGTGGGGGGGATCAAACTCAGGACCTTGCGCTTGCGAAGCGGATGCCAGAACTACTGAGCTAAATCTCCAGCCTCGCAAGCATTTTGCTTTTGGTTTTAAAGGACTATTTCTGAGAGTTGTCCATGGATGGTAGCTTGAAACAGAACAAAATAAAATGATATAGCAAACAAAACAAAATATAAATGTTTATTACGTACTTTCTGAGGTCATCTTTCTTATTCCAACATGCTGTTTTGTGTGCATTTATTTTAAGCGCTTAACCAGTTTTTATAGCACATAGTTGCACATTCCTTTTAGGGTGCACGTACGTGTACTTAGCACAGCTAACTATTTCCCTTCCTCTTGCCTCCCTTCCGACCCTCTGTCCCTAGACCCCTTCCTCCCAGTGATTCGCCTGTGTGCTACACAAGGATTACATAACGGTTCGTAGTTGGTGCATGGATAATATATATCTTGATTTTTTTGATTCCCTTCTTCTCCCCTTCCCCCTCCATCTTCCATCTCTTGGTCACCTTCCCAACAACTACATTAGAAAAGTATTTATTCATTTCAGATGTCCATTTTTGAATCGAGTCTTTAAATATGAAGGCTCTGAATTTTTTCTTTATATATTCTAGATAGTAGTTCTTTGAGAAACAGCTAGCAAAATTTTTTCCACACTGTGGGTTGTCTCTTCACTCCGTTGGTGGTCTTTCTTGCTGTGCCAAGGCTTTTTAATAAGATGTAATTCCATTGGTTGATTATAACAGTTCCTGTGCAATCATGAAAGTCTTTGCCTATACCAATCTCTTTGGAAGTTCTACTTATTTTATCTTCCAGCAGATTAAGTGCGAGACATCTAACTTTTTGGAGTTCTTTATATATTCTAGATATTAGTCTTGTGTCCAAAGTTGAAGTGCAATTATTTTTCCTATGCTGTAGATAGTCTCTTAACTCTTTTGGTTATTCTGTTTGCTGTATGGAAGCTTTTTAACTGACATCATTCCATTTGCTGACTCTCTATTTCTTGGGCAATTAAGCTTTTGTTCAGAATATTCTTGCCTGTGGCTATGTCTTCAGGAGGTTCTAGCAGGTTGTTTGTTTCAAATCTTTGAGATTGGTTCTCTGAATGATTTCTATTTTAGCTTAGTACCTGGTGAGAGATATGTGTCTTGCTTCAGTATTCTGCCTGTGTATAGCCTGTGTCCCCAGAACCAATTACTAAAGAGCTGTCTTTCTTCCCTCATATGTTTTTGGAACTTCTGTTGATGATCAAGTGGTAGAATGTTCCTGAGGTTGTTTCTGTTGTCTCTGTTCTGTGGTATTGATCCACAGGTCTGTTTTTGTGCAATACCATGTTGTTTTTATCACTAGAGCTTTGCAATTAAAATGAAATCTGGGATTGGGATGCTTTCTGTTTGTTCTTGTTACCTAGGATTGGTTTTGTTAAATTTGTCTCCTCTGATTTCCCATGAATGTTGAGATTTTTTTTAAAATTCTGTTAAACATTATTGATACTTGGATTGGGATATATTAAATTTGTATATCAGATTTGAGAGTATGGCCATTTTGACAATGAGGATTCTACCTGTCCAAGAACATGAAAAGTCTTGCTAATTCTAATGTCCTCTTTGATGGCCTTTTCCAGAGTACTCTAGACTCAGTTTAGCTGTTAATTCTTAAATATTTCATTTTTTGATGCTATTGTGAGTGGTATTATTTTCCTAATTTCTTTCTCAGTGGGCTCATTATTAGTGTACAATGAAATGATTGATTTCTGTGTGTTGATTTTGTGTCCTGCTACAAAGGTGAATTGGATTATTCTCAGTCTTTTGGGGCTTCTATGTAAAAGATTATATCATCTGCAATAATGATAATTATACTTCTGTTCCTATATTTATTTCTCCTATTTTTTCTCTTTCCTGTTTATTCTGGCTAATTTTTCAAGTACTGTATTGAATAATATAGATCACAAACATCTTTGCCCTGTTCCTGATTTTAGAGGGAAAACTTTCTGCTTTTCCTGAAGTAATATAATATTGGCAACAGGTTTGTCATAAATGGTTTTTCTACATTGAGATAACATCCTTAAGTGTTTTCATCATGAATGGAAATTAGATTTTGTCAAAAGCTTCTCTTGCATGTATCGAGATGGTAATGTGATGTTTTTCTTTGTTTCTGTCTATATGGGATATTACACTTTTGATTTGCATATGTTGAACTATCTTTACACTGGGTTGTAATACACTTGGTTATGATATATGATCTTTTTGATGATTTCCTGAATTTTTAAAAATTTATTTGTTGGTACATTTTATATATGCATTATGATCACATTTAACATCGAGGGCTTGTACAGTACATGACACATATTGATTCTCACTGACCGTTTCTCTTTGAGGACTTTTGTGTCTATGCTCATTAAAGAGATTGGTGTGTAGTTTTCTATTTTAGTTGGCTTGTTGACAGGTTTTGGAATCAGAGTATTACTGGCTTCCAAGAATGAATTTGAAAGTACTCTTTTCCCTTCAATTTGATCAAACAGTTTGAGGAGTATTAGCAATATATCTTCTGGAAATTCTTCTAGAATCAGAGATGAATCCATCAAGACCTGACCTTTTCCTAAGTTGGCAGGTGTTTTTTATTAGTGTTTCAATTTTATTGCCTGATATTAAATTATTCAGTTTTGTGTTGTTGGGTCAATTTTGGTCATGCTTATGTGTGTAGAAATCTGTCCATTTCTTCAAAACTCTCTTATTTGTTGGAGTACAGTTTTTTACAGTGTAGTGGTACCTCAGTTCACAAACTTACCTGAGTTCAAAAAAGATGGCTACCTTTGTGTTTACTTGAGAAAGGTGGCCATGGTCATGTTTGTCACCAGATGTAGTTTGCAAACAACAACAAAAAAATAGCTGAATGCTTTTGTTTATGAACCAAAGTGTCACTGTAGTTACTAATGATCTTCTGGGTTTCAGCAGTGTCTGTTTTGATTTTCCTTTTTTTCTTTCTTTTTTCTTTTTGAGACAAGGTCTCGCTTTGTAGTTCAGGCTGGCCCTGAGCTCACTATGTAGCCCAGGCAAGCCTGGAACTCAGCAATCCTCCTGCCTCTGCCTCCCAAGTGCTGGGATTACAGGCATGAGTCACACCCAGCACTGTATGTGGTTACTGGGATCAAACTCAGGGCCTTGGGCTTGTGAGGCAGGCAGTGGAACCACTGAGCTAAATCTCCAGCCCTTTTTCTCATTGTACTAATATGAGTTTTTTCTGAGAGCTTATTTATTCTGTTTATTCTTTCAAAGAATTAGCTCTTTAATCTGTCAGTCCTTTGTAAGTTTTTGTCAAATTTCTTTTTAATTTTCTCTCTGATCTTTATGATTTTCTTCCTTATGCTAGGACTGGGTTTGGACTGTTCATTCTCCTCTAGTATCTTTTTCTGCCTATATTAAAAGGTGGAAGTTTATTCACACATGTGGACCCCACTTCCTAGAGAAGTGAAGCACCAAACTAAAACTACAGTGGTCTTATATAGAGGAGTTTAGGACAGGAACTGGGTAAAAGGTCAAGGGCAGAACATCACAGGGCAGCTGTAGGACAAAACAGGTCTTAAAATTATCTCTATGTGTTTATCTGTTTTGGGGAGGCACAAGCATGTTTTACAGAAGCAAAGTCGTGGTGGAGTGAAAAACACATTCTCGCCAGGCTTGGTGGTTCACGCCTGTAATCCCAGCACTCAGGAGGCAGAGGCAGGAGGATTGCTGAGTTCGAGGCTTGCCTGGGCTACATAGTGAGCTCAGGGCCAGACTGAACTACAAAGCGAGACTCTGTCTCAAAAAAAAAAAAAAAAAAAAAAAAAAAAAAAAAAAAAAAAAAAAAAAAAAAAAAAAAAAAAAAAGAAAAGAAAAAGAAAAACATTCTCAAGATTCCATTTGTTCTGGGAGGAAAAGGGTCAGATTTCGGTTAAACATGGATGAACTGGTTATGTAGGTCTCACATTCCCCACTGGTTTTTTTTTTTTATATAATCAAATCCTTGATTCTTGATTGTCTTTATAGGACTCATAATCAATTGTAATGGGTTCATACATTTGGTGCAACCTCGTAATTTTTACACTGTGAATGTGTCTAGAAACATAGTAAGTAATGTTCCAGGGCCCCAACAAGGTTAAACTATGATCCAACTAGCTTTTTGAACTCTGAGTGAAATCATCTTCCTGAACTTTTACTCATTTTCATCTTATTTTATGGTACTGCTAGAGAGATGTCCTAGGTGCAAAAATGTGAAAACACCCTTCTTTTTAAAAAATTGATATTATTGGTGCATTTTATATATACATTATGATCATATTCAACATTGAGGGTTTGTACCAGTATGGGGCATGTCTTGATTCTTTTTTTTTTTTTTTGCTTTTTGGAGACAGGGTCTCGCTTTGTAGTTCAGGCTGGCCCTGAGCTCACTATGGTGCCCAGGCAAGCCGCCGCGAACTCAGCAATCCTCCCGTCTCTGCCTCCCGAGTGCTGGGATTACAGGCGTGAGCCACCACGCCCAGCATTATATGTGGTAACCGGGGATCGAACTCAGGTCCCTGT
>PVIC010036689.1:0-18461 GCA_004025085.1 Thryonomys swinderianus
TCCTGAACCCTTCTCATGAAAACTTTCCCAACTGCACAAGTGGAGGCAGAGAAATTTGAGTTTACTTCAAGAGAAACAGCAGAATATAGCTGGTTCCGCATCCCACCCAGTACTATTATGAGTTTCCCCTTCCTGGGTCCCCTCTGTGCACTACTTCTTATCTGCCCCAATTAAAAACCCAGTCTCTTACATACCCTGACATTTTCAATCTCACATCTTTGCTTTATTTCCCTATCATCTAGTACCACTGAACATAATTCATATTTTGCTCTTTCCCCTCTTTTTACTGTCTGTCTTTCTTACTAGAATAATCTCTATGATAGCAAGGATTTTTCTCTCCATTTTTATACATTTCTCTGTCCCCAGCACCCAGAACAGTGCCTGGCACATAGTAGGTGCTCAATAAAAAAATCTTTCCCATAGCTGATGAGACATAGCAGTGAAGAATTTGCAGGCCTAGAACTCCTGGCTGCTGTGACAGGCAGCTCATTCTTTTACTGGGCAAACTTTGTTTCTTAAGTCATTTAGTGAATTATTAAAAGAGCCAAGTTCAGGCCTCTTGAGTCTTTTGAGCTCTATGGGTCTGACAGTGGCAGACTTTTCAGAAATAATTAGGGAGGTTGGGTGGAGGCTGGAGGTAAGGAATAAAATAAGTGTTGGGACAATCAGAGGCTGCCGCTGACCTGCTGACCTGCTGACCTGCTGGAGCATCTTGGTGACTTACTCATCCCTTCCGGCCTCTGGATCCCTGACCTCAGCCTTCCTCACTTGGGCGTCTAGAGAGCAGTGGCTTTCTCTCCTGAACCCTGTTCTTTCTCGCTGGGATGTGGGAATTAAAGACAAAAAGTCTCAACATCCCTTTGAACTGTGTGGAGGAGGGTGCCGACTCATCAGAGGACATTATTAGTAAAAAGACAATTCCTTTGAAAATGGAAATTGCTCTATCACACACAATCTCCCAACCACAGGGTGGAATTAATGAGGAATTTACTCCAGATTCACAGCTTCAAAATGATCTTCCAGGTGGCCGAAGGAAATTCACATTTCCACTTCAATCAGAGTGTCCTTTGTAGCCCTCGAGAGGGGAGGGCTTCATTTTCTGAGCGCTGGACCAGCTTTCCCCTTCCTGAGAAGAAGACAGCCCTTGATAAAGACGGCCCGGTATCTGCGAGCCCTCCTGCTAATTAGAAAAGTGAATCTAATTTCACGGATTTCAGCTCCTATTAATTTATTCTGGGCTTGTTGCTAATGAAGCCATGTGTTTGTTTCTTGAGAAAGAAACATCGGAGACAAGAGCAGTGGGGATGAGGAAGTTTATTCCCTCCTTTTATTCTGTTAATTGAGGGAATAACATTTGACTTGATGTATTTTATGCTGTCATTAACAGTGCTTTTTCTAGCTCCTAAAAGAGGAGCTGCAATGGTTACCTCAAAGTTTTTTTGTCCTTAAACTTATTTTTGGCCTTAAACTTACTGGGTAACCCATGCTGGCCTCCAGGAAATCCTCCTGCCTCAGCCTCCAGAGTGCTAGGATTTGGAAAGTCTACTTTAACATGACTAAAACACAGATGGAATGGGAATATTGAGCCCTGACTCCTAAGGGCATCTCTGGTGTTGATCAGTATGGAGACCCAATCCCCACCTCACGCCTATGTTACTCTGGAAGGGACAGCAGATTTCCCTTGGGACTGAAGTTCTCACTATGGTTAGGGTGAGGCAATCTCGCATCAGTAACCCCTGAAGCAAGTGGGAAATGTTGAACACATGCAGAGCCTAACACTTTTGTCTTGGGCTGAGCCCTGCTGGCTACTCTTGTTTTTTTTTTTTTTTTTAAGTTTTTAGATAGGGTCTTGCTTTGTAGTTTAGGCTGGCCCTGAGCTCACTGTGTAGCCCAGGTAAACCTCCAGCAATTCTCCTGTCTCTGCCTCCTGAGTGCTGGGATTACAGGTGTGAGCCACTACACCTGGCACTGATTGTGGTACTGATTGCTGGTGGGCATGAGCCACCATGCCCAGCATTGTATGTGGTCACTAGGATCGAACTCAGGACCTTGTGCTTGCAAGGCAGGCACGGGAACCACTGAGCTAAATCTCCTGCCCATTGTTGTTTTTTTTTTTTTTTTTTTGAGGCAGGGTCTTGCTTTGTAGTTCAGGCTGGCCCTGAGCTCACTACGTAGCCCAGGCAAGCCTGGAACTCAGCAATCCTCCTGCCTCTGCCTCCTGAGTGCTGGGATTATAGGCATGAGCCACCACGCCCAGCACTGTGGTATGTGGTATTGATTGCTGGTGGGTGTGAGACACCACGCCCAGCATTGTATGTGGTCACTAGGATCGAACTCAGGACCTTGTGCTTGCGAGGCAGGCGCTAGAACCATTGAGCTAAATCTCCGGCCCTGTTTTTTTGTTTTTTGATGTGGCTTGGGCTGACTCTTGAACTTGTGTACCTCAGGCTGGCCTGGAACTTGCAGCGATCCTCCTGCCTCAGCCTTTCACATGTTGGGATTTCCAGCCAGCCATGCACCACTACACCTGGTTACCACTGTCTACTCTTGATACGTTCTGGGTGTTAACTGCTCTCACCTCTGAGGCCAGAGCCACCTTCTTTTTTATTTTTTGTAGTGCTGTGTTGGTCTAGATATTATTGATTCTAGCCTGTTTGTGAATTTTGCATTTATGTCAATTTGGGTCACCTTTACCAGTCTCTCTTGCTAAACTCTACAGAGTTAATTCTGATCAATATTTGAGCACCTGCTGAGCTTTACTCTGTGCTGATTACTGAGGACTCAGGAGAGGCTCAGTTCAGCATCTCAGACTGAAGTTTCCTGACTGACTGGTGGACAGACATGCATCCTGGAGGACAGAAGGCCTTTCTTTAAAGGCTCTTTCTCTAAAGCACCTTTCGCACAATTGTACAGGAGTAATTCATAACGATTCTTTAAGACTGTCCCCAAAGACAGCCCACTTCCTAGGCACCTCTGGGGTTGTAGCAGCAGCTCCTTTGCTCTACCCCCCAGGTTACCGTGTGAGCTGGGCCTTGGCAGAGACATCAGACAGGGAGTCACCCTTTACTCCCACAGCCCCAGAGACAAGAGACTTTGCTGGGTGGCAATGGCTCAGGGGTAGAATTCTCACTCCCTTTAGCGGCAGATGAAGTAGACAGGGGCAGCTTTGGAGTTACACAGAGTATTTTGAACCTTGCCTCAGGCCATTCACTTGCTCCTTCCTTCCCTGGGGCCCCTCAGGAAGTAGGAGTGTTAATTCCACCTCCCAGGATGGAGGTGGAGATCTTTCGACTGCATGTAGACTGCAGCTGTGAGTGGCTAGCTGGTGGAGGAGTAGTTGAAGACTGAGTCTGAGCTGGGCTTGGTGGCACATGCCTGTAATACCAGCATGCTGGGAGGCTGAAGCAGGAGGATACTGTTCGAGCTCAGGTGTGGAGGGAGAAGCTGAGGGACTTAGTGACTTAGCAAGATTCTGCCCCAAAATACTGAACTTGAAAAGTACTGGGCATGCAGGTTAGTGTGAAGGCTCTGACGTCAATGCCCAGTGCTTCCTCCCAAAGTGAATTTGTCCACAGGTTCATACAAAATGTAAAAAACCTACCTCACTCTATACTTCACATATATATTGCATTTGTGGTACATTATCATACTTCAAGGAAGTTATATGTCCATGATCAGATGAATAAAGAAAAATGTGTTTTTTGGCCGGAGGGTTAGCTCAGTGGTTCCGGTGCCTGCCTTGCAAGCGCAAGGTCCTGAGTTCGATCCCCAGTGACCACATACAATGCTGGGCGTGGAGACTCACGCCCACCAACAATCAATACCACATACCACAGTGCTGGGTGTGGTGACTCACGCCTGTCATCCCAGCATTCGGGAGGCAGAGACAGGAGGATTGCTGAGCTCGAAGCTTGCCTGGGCTCCATAGTGAGCTCATGACCAGCCCGAACTACAAAGCGAGACCCTGTCTCAAAAAAAAAAAAAGAAAAAGAAAAAAAAAGAAAAATGTGTTTTTTATATGCAGTGGAGTAGTACTCTGTCATAAAAAAGGATAAACCTGAGTCATTTGTAGGAAAATGCATGCATCTCGAGACCATAATGTTAAGTGAAAGAAATCAGACATAGAAGTTTAAATGTGACATGGCTTCTCTTATATGAAATATATAAAGGGCAAAATATAAAGTATAAAGGCCAAAACAAAAGACAGATAATCAAAAATAGATTATTTAGATAGATCTTTTTCAAATGGGAAGGGGATCAACAGATGGAGGGAGGGGGAGGGGGTGGGGGAAGGGGGAGGAAAAGGAATGGAGATGTGCTATGTCCATCTACCAGCTCTCTACGAGGAATGTAATCATTATGTACTACAAACGTGTACTGATAAAAATGAAACCAGGCCTGGTGTTGCACACCTGCAAACCTAGCACTCAGGAGGCGGAAGCAGAAGGATCCCTCTGAGTTCAAGACCAGCATGGGCCACATAGTGAATTCAAGATCAGCCTGAGTTGCATGGTGTGGTGCTGTCCCCCCCCCGAGACCCCCAGCTTTGCTTCTGGAGCTGCATATCCCGCCCCTGCCCTGGGCCAGCAGGGCCATCCTCCCCTAGTGAGGGTTCCCACAGGCCAGGTGGAGAGAATCCAAGCTTGGGGACAGCTGGGACACAGCCTCCCTGCGGGGTGCACACCTGCTGCGAGCTATGTTTAGAACAGTGAAGCTTGGGGAAGAAAGAGAGGAGCCTGAGGAGACCTGAGGAGAAGAAAGGGGGACGCAGCCAGAAAATGGGATCCGAGGGCTGAAGCCTCTGGGTCCTCTGTGCTGGAAAAGACGGACGGCTGCAAGCGCTGGCGGGGGAGCTGGATGGAGGGACGCAGGGGCTGACACACTGCAGGGACCTGTGGAGTGTGTCTGTCCCCAGAAGTCCCCAACACCTCCTCCAGGTCAGGGCCTGTGGACTCGCACTAGAGGCTTCGTGGGAAAGACAAGACTTTGTCTTCTCCTGTCCCCTCTAGTGTCCTCTAGGGGAAAACTAGGAGGAATACACAGAATGGAAAGAGAGAAAACGGGTTGGATTTATTACTCTGCTTGCAATAGATGGGATTCTATTGATCGCTTTGGAGAAATATGAACATACTAAAGGATTTTTGTGCTATAGAGCAGTTTCCTAACAATTTAAAAATAAACCAATAACTGCTTCTATTAAAGTAGCTGAGTTGGGCATGGTGGCACATGACTGGAACCCCAGCATTCCAGGGGCTGAGGCAGGAGGATATCTGTGAGTTTGAGACTCACAGCTGGGCTATATAGTCAGAGCTTGTCTAAAAAAAAAAAAATGAACAAACTTAGAAAAGTAGATGCTATTCACAAACAGCAAGTCCATCACCCACAATATGTTTCCCTTTAGGCAACAAGAAAGCAAGTGATTCATATTTGAAAACCAAACTTCTATAGTCTGTGGGTATGCAGGAAAATTATGGGGTAAATATTATTGACTTAAATGTGCAAGACTATGGATGTAAAATTAACCTGAGAATCTATAGAAAGATAGGTAATGATAAAGCTAAATTAAAACAGACTTTTTTCTGGAGACAGGGTCTCGCTTTGTAGTTCAGGCTGGCCCTGAGCTCACTATATAACCCAGGCTAGCTTCAAACTCACAGCAATCCTCCTGTCTCTGTCTCCCGAGTGCTGGAATTAAAGCCATCAAGCCTGGCATTGGGATATGTGGTACACGAGGATCAAACTCGGGACCTTGCACTTGCCAGGCAGACGCCAGAACCACTGAGCTAAATCCCTGGCCCTAAAAGAGACTTTGATAATGACCTTAGCAAGGCCACCAGTAATGAAAAAAAACCACAGCTCTTCTTGGTATGTGCTGTTGATACTGAGCAGGATCCTCTTCCCGAATTGTGACATTGTGACCATGTGCAGAGCTGGGCTGGACAGCGTTGCTAAGTGCTGTGGGGCGGCCAGGTTTCTTAGGAAAGGACACAAGCGGAGTCCTGGGTAGTTTTAGTTTCTTTCTGAACAGCACATGGTAGTGACCTTCCGCGACCCACTCATTAAGGCAGCAGCAAGTAACCTTTAGCAGACCAAAAATAGGAGCGGCCACAGAAGTGTGAGTCTCTGGCCTGCAGGGATGAAATAAAGGATTCACGCTCCGGGTTCACTCTGCCCATTGTATGCGGGGAACTCCTGCGGCCTGGCAGGGAGCCTCTGCTTTGGTGGGAATCACTGGAGGGCTTTTCTGGGAGATTATCTCTTTTCTGGAAAGTGCAGCATTATCAAAAATCTTCTCTCTCCTGGATTATTTCCATTAGTGCAAAGCGGGCTGTATTGATTCCTTAAAAACTTACTCCCTGGACTTTGTATCCCCTCCAGCCATGACCATAATTCTCTCCTTGTTCCTGAAACAAAACTTTTCCAGAGTTGTTTATATTCTTGGCCCTGCCTCTCTGTGGGTTCCACATCCATGCATTTAACCCACCATAGACTGAAAGCATTTGGAAAAAAATCATGACTCTACCCAACATGCAAAGATATTTTTTTCATCGTCACTTCCTAAGCAACACAGTAGAGAGCTATTTACAGCGTATTAGTTATCTTGAGGAATCTGGAGGTCATGTGACATGCGCATGTGCCCTTGCGTGCACGTGCGCGTGTGTGTGTGTGCACACATGCGCGTAGGTTGTATGCTCTCTCTTTTTTATTTTATTTTATTATTTTTTTGCTTTTTGAGACAGGGTCTCGCTTTGTAGTTCAGGCTGGCCCTGAGCTCACTATGGAGCCCAGGCAAGCCGCCGCGAACTCAGCAATCCTCCTGTCTCTGCCTCCCGAGTGCTGGGATTACAGACATGAGCCACCACGTCTGGCATTGTGGTATGCGGCGTCGATTGTTGGGGGGCGTGTCTCCACGCCCAGCATTATATGTGGTTACTGGGGATTGAACTCAGGACCTTGCGCTTGCGAGGCAGGCGCCGGAACCACTGAGCTAACCCTCCGGCCCTCTTTTTTATTTCTTTTTTGGTACTGGGGATCAGACTCAGGGCCTTGTGCTTGCCAGGCAGGTGCTGTGTCACTGAGCTACATCCCTGGCCGTCCTTACCTGCTCTAAAGGCTCTGTCCCTGGCATCCATCGAGACAGCCTCTGTCCATGTCATTGACATCTGTAACAGAAGCCACCATCATTCTTTTTTTTTTTTTGAGACAGGGTCTCGCTTTGTAGTTCAGGCTGGCCCTGAGCTCACTATGTAGACCAGGCAAGCCTCGAACTCAATAATCCTCCTGTCTCTGCCTCCTGAGTGCTGGGAATATAGCTGTGAGCCACCACTCCCGGCACTGTGGTATGTGGTATTGATTGCTGGTGGGTGTGAGTCACCACACCCAGCATTGTACGTGGTTATCGGGGATTGAACTCAGGACCTTGCACTTGCGAGGCAGGCGCTGGAACCACTGAGCTAAATCTCCAGCCCACCACCATCATTCTTGATGGTGTCATTGGTATGGTAACCAGCTTACTCCTGCTGTTCTAGAAATGTTTCCAGATTTTAAACTAAAAGTCTGATATTCCAGGAACCACCTCATTCCAAAGCAAATCCATATTGGTGATCTCCTTTGATGGACATCCCCAATACTGCCATATCCATTGATGTCCTCTGAGTCTTTTTCTTGACCTTATTTCAATCTTTTATAGAATGGCATTATTGAACTAGGTGTTGTGGTTCATGCCTATAATCCCAGCTACATGTAGGCCCCCAAGCGGTATACATGTAGACACACACAGGAACACAAATGTCCACGGCCCACACTCGCTCACAGACCTTCTCCGCCATGGATGCCTTTAGGCCTCTTCCTGGATGACACCCCTGCTTCAAAAGGACCTGCAAAGAGGTGTGGCAGGCATCTGTGTCCACCGCAGGCAACCTTCTCCTCTTCCACCAGCCACATTTCCTGGGACCAGATGGCCCGTTGTACTTGGCTCCTTGGAAGTGAGTGTTGTTAGAGAGTCACTGGTGGACGGAAGCAGAAATGAACTTAGAGCTTCCGTTAGAAATGAAGTGTCTGGGCCGGAGATTTAGCTTAGTGGTTCCAGCATCTGCCTTGAAGCACAAGTTCCCTGGTTCTGTCCTGGTAACCACATACAATAACAGTGGGCATGGTGACTCAAACTCACCAGCAATCAGTCCTACAATATCACAGTGCCGGGTGTGATGGGACTTGCCTGTAATCCCAGCACTCAGGAGGCAGAGGCAGGAAGATTATTGAGTTTGAGTTTGCCTGGACTACATGGTGAGCTCAGGGCCAGCCTGAACCATAAAGCGAGACCCCTGTCTCAAAATCAATCAATCAGTCAATCAATCAATCAATCAATCAATCATTCATTCATTCAAGTGTTGGGCTAGAGATTTAGCTCAGTGGTTTTGGTGCCTGCCTAGCAAGCACAAGGTCCCTGTTTTAATGCCAGAACCACATACAACAGTACCAGGCATGGTGACTCAAGCCCACCAGCAATCAGTGCCACATACCACAGTGCCAGGTGTGGTGGCTCATGCCTGTAATCCCAGCACTCAGGAGGCAGAGGCAGGAGGATTGTTGTGAGTTTGAGGCTTGCCTGGACTACACAGTGATATCAGGGCCAGCCTGAACTACAAAGTGAGACCCTGTCTCAAAAAAAAAAAAAAAAAAAGAAAGAAAGACATTAAGGGTCACAGAATACAAGGGCCAGAAGCTGAGGTGGACTTCTGAGGGACTGGACTGAAAACTGAAAGCTACCTTCATTTTGAATAAATGTCTTAGGTGCTTCTTTGGCACATGAAAGGTTAAGAATGGCCATGCTACAAAGGCTCATAATGAAAACATTGGCATGTGTCTTTGAGATTCATCCTCCTGGTCCCAGTACCATGGAGGAACTGATTCAGCATAGGTCAGAGATGTCTAGCTGCTACAGGCTGTGGTTGTCATTGGTGGAGATGGTCGGGTCCAACCCAGAGGCATGGAATAGCGAAACTGACCGTCTCACCTGATTTGATGAGATGTCCCCAGTGCCTTATCATAAGGTCCCTTTTACTTAAGTTGGTGCAGGTGGGTTTATCATGCTCACATGACTCTTAAGGCACAGGTGATCAGGAAAACATGGGCACACATGCATTGTCTCACACACACACACACACACAGGCACAGAATGACTCACACGCATACAACCGTCATCTTGGGAGAGGTCTGTTCTGGTGACGATCTCTTTGAAGCTCAGTAAAACTATAAAAAGGGTGGGGGGGCCTTTATTAATTATATAGCTTACATTCAAAGAAACATTGTATTTAATTTAAATAATCGCAGGAGGTGGCTGTGATACTTTCTCTTCCCAGAACAAATCGCTGCTCTCCCTCCGTGGCCTGCTGAGATGGTCTTGAATGATGAAAGGCCAACACAATCTGTCCCTTTCACAGGATTTTTTTGTTCTAGAAAATGATGAAATGGTTCCCTGACTGAGTACAAAGCAGTCACTTTGCCATCTTTGAAGAGGAAGTGCCAGGGAAAGATACCCATTCTATCTTTTCTAGACAACAGGTCAGGCAGAGGAGGATTGGAACAGGAAGCTTGAAGAAAGGGACCAGAGGAGGCAAGAGTCCTGGGGAGGTGGCCCCGGTGGCGTGGCAGCGATGGGTATCATCTCAGCGTCACTCGACCTAGATCGGCTGTGTCTTCTGGTCCTGGCTGCTCTTCTTTGTGCTGGGTATCATCTATTTCTATAGGCTCCCAGTGGTCCAAAGAGAAACAGTCTTCTGTCGCTGGTCGGTCCTATCCTCTTCCAAGTCTGCTGAGGTGTCCTCGTCGAGAATCCGGACCACCCCAGGGTACCACGACACTACAGAAATACCCAGAGAACTGGAACCCTGACAAAACAGGCTAGAAATCCCTGTTTCGACAAGAACTTCCAGAGTCCAGGTGGCCAGAGGGCTCCTGTCAGGACCCGCTTAGAAGGCAGAATCTCAGGATCCTTCCTTAGCCAGGAGCTTCCAAAGCAATGCATCTGGCTGAGCCCAGGCCAGCTGGCAGGGCGCGTCCCTAGAATCATCTCTTCCCTGCCTGAAAGACAAGAGACTTGGCACGGAATGTAGGTCAGTTTTGTGTCCAAGATTCTTTTCTCTTTTTTTTTCCAAGAGAAAGTCTGGGAAGGAGCTGGGCTGGGAGTGGTTTGCGACAGGCAGGAGGGAATGTCTCTGGTACTGGAGTGGGAATGTCACTGGATTTGGTCTCCAAGAGTCTTGTGAATGTGGAACTCCTATCACCCACTTTATGGATAAGCACAATGGAGGCTCTGAGAGGCAGGTGACTGTGAGGACATGCAGTGAGTAAGAGGCAGGGTGGGATTTTAAACTGTATCGTCAGGCTCCAGAAGGTTCTCTTTCCCTCCGTCGCTGCTGTGAGAGAAGACCATGTCAGACCTTGGTTTCCCAACCTTCAAGCGCTCACAGCAGTGGAGAAGGAGCCAGATAGGAACCAGGGACTCTTTGGGAACTTCCTCAGGGACAGGCTACTTGGTTGGCTATTCTTATTCCTCCATCTTTGTTCTCTCCCTTTTCCAACCAACCAGATACCTTCCAACCAGTCTAGAGATGAAATCAACAGTGACGAAGTAAAACAGCCTTGACCTTCTTCCACTCCTGGGTACCACATTTTCCCTAGGGGCTGATGTGCTCCCCTTTTCGGCCGAGTTCCTGAAAAAGTCATCCTCATGCCACACCTCACCCTCTCACCGTCCTCTCTTCACCGCTTCCGAACTGACTTCCTCTTTTTCACCGCAAGTGCCCCTCTGTGGCCACTGATTACTTACCACTGTCAAATTCATTAGGCTCTTTCCATTGCTCTTATTATCTGGCTTCTTTGGCACCACTGATTGTTGACATTTCAGTTTCTTCTTATCTTTCTTTTCTTCCGTGAAAATATATTCTCTCGATTTTCCTCTGACCTCTTGGTTACTCCTCCTTTTTCATCTTGTTTTTGGGTTCCTTCTCCTCCATTAACCTTCAGATGTCTAAATTTCAGGGCCTGGCCTCAGCCTCTTCCCTTCTCTTTCTATGCTTGGTTTCTCATCTCTTGCCTTTTTGTGGCTTAAACACTTCCATATTTATGTCTTCAGCTTGGGTGATCTTTATGAACTTCAATTCACTTGTCTGTGTAGGGGGTCTGTAATTTTGTCCCCCTGTAATCGGCCAGGTAACACACACAGCTGGTCCTCTCTGTGAGTGGAATTGTCATCTGCAGCTTCAACCAATCACAGATTGAAAATATTTTTTTTTAAAACCCTACGTCTAAACTGAACAGGTACAGTCTTCCTCCATGTCACGGTTCTTTATAATAAAGTGTAGCAATTTAAACAGCATTTATATTGTATTGAGTATGATAAGTAGAGTTGATTTAAACTATACGTAGCTCATATATGCAAATATGATGCCATTTTACTTAGGGGCTTTGAGCATCCTTGAGCTTCAGAATCTTTGGGGGGTCCTGGCACCAACCCTCTAGACATCATGGGATGACTGTGGTTTAGGTTTCTTAGGGTAAATGATGCCTTTTACAACTGTCCAGCTCTGCCATTGTAGTTGAAACTCAGCTATGGATAATAGAAGAACAGGCACATGTGTTCCAAAAAAGGTTTGTTTTTGGACATTGCAATTTGACTTCATGTAATTTTTATGTGTCAGAAATAGTCTCTTTTTATTTTTCTAGCCAATTTGAGTTGAATTTTATATCATTTTTTCTATATTCCTTTTTTTAATTGTATTTTGAGATAGGGTCTTGCTTTGTAGTTCAGGCCAGCCCTGAGCTCACTATGTAGCCCAGGCAAGCCTTGAATTCACAGCAATTCTCCTGCCTCTGCCTTCCGAGTGTGGGGATTACAGGTGTGAGCCACCATGCCCAGCACTGTATGTGGTTACTGGGGATCGAACTCAGTATTTTGGGTTTGTGAGGCAGGCGCTGGAACCATTGAGCTAAATCACTGACCCTCTTCTTCTTTCTTTTTCCCATTCCTCTCTTCTATTATCTTCTAATTATCAAGTCCTGTCAGTTCTCTCTCCCAATACATGGAGCAGGAGGATATTGAGAAATAGATGCTCTGATTTCTATTCTGGAAATTTTGAGTTAGTTCACTCATTTTCTTTATATCTTTGCTCAGATATATGCAGAGTAATATATACAGATACTAGCCTGTATTCTGCTACTCTAACAAAATGGGTGAATTAGTTAATATAGACAGAAAAGAGACTTATTTAGTTCACATATGTGGAGGTTAAAGTGCTGGCATAGGAGTGTGAAGATAGAAAGCTAGAATGTGAGCAGGAGGTAGTGTCTTAGTTATTTTTCTTGTTGCTGAAACAAAATACCTGACACCCAAAGTTAAGGGAGGAAAGTTTTATTTGGCTCACAGTTTACAGCCCATAGTTGGCTGGCTTCAAGGAAGGGTGCCATGGCAGAAGGGTACCACAGAGGAGAAATAATTCATGGCAGGTAGAAGGCAGTAAGTATCAGGCTACCAGTAAGTGATGACAGCAAACCTTTTTCTGTCTCTTATAATTTATTCAGGCTACTTGCCTTTTTTTTTTTTTTTTTTTTTGTACCAGGGATTGAACTTGGGACCTTGCACTTGCAAGCCTGGTTCTGGAACCACTGAGCTAAATCACTGGCCCTTTTTCTTGGGGGATTTATTTATTTGTACATCGACTAGGAAAACAACTTTGTCCTACAATAGCCAAGCTCTGTGTGGAAGAGAAAGGCATCGGTGGGCACCAAGCTCCCCAGCTTAGATGCCTGGGGTCTGGGCAGGGAAGAAAGGTGAGGATGATACAGCAGGGGAGTAGCACAGCTTCATGTGTAGCAGAAGAGGACCAGGGACAGTATGGTTCTGACCATGGAGAGGCTGAAGGTGGAACATGGGAAGAGCCATTTGTTACATGTCCTCTAGGCTCCTATAAATATAAATAGCAAAGCATTTACACAGGGACATCCTGACCTGGTCCCATTTCAGCCTATTGCAAGAACTTATCGCTTCCAGCAAAAGGTGTAAGATATTCCTGGGCCCTAGAGAGAGGCTGTTGATGGGAACTCTTGTGTGGCAGGGCAGGGAGCCATGTGAAGCAGTGGGCAGGATGGTTCCTGTGTCCCCCACGCAGAAGAGTTAGGATCAGCCTCAGAGGACTGAGTGGACCTGTCATAGCCAAAACAGGTGGTGAATCCGAAGGAAGTACATGCCACAGACTGAATCTGCTAGGAAAATGGGCCACAAGTCACAGGCAGTGACCACGGATGCAGGACTGGGCTGGGGACCAGAACTAATGTGTAAACAGGACCCAGGGGTCTCGGACGTAGCAGTGTAGGCCTGGGCCAGATGTTGGCACATCCTGACTCACCCCAGCCCCTCTGAACTCGGCCGCTCTGAACTTGGCTCCTCTGACACGGGGGGTGGGTGCTGGCTCCCTCACGCTGGCCGCAGGGCCTCCCCACCTCCCTCCAGTGGCCCCCGCCTTCCAGCATCCTCCCAGACTCCTTCCTGCCTCTGGACCCAGGGTCCCATAAAAGGTCACTTTGGCTCCAATCAATAGACCATGTCTTTACCCAGGGAGATGCTGGTTTGTAGCGTGGAAACTCCCAGGCTGGGGAGGGAGCAGAGGCGGCTCTCCCGGCCCGGATGTTGCATTAGGCTGCATCAGCAGATCTGTGCTTTTTATGAGGACACATAAAAGGTTTCTTCCCTGAAGAAACCTCAGAGAGGGGGATTGGGGAAGGCAGGGGAGCGGGAAGCAGAGTAGAACAACATAACCCTGAAGGTTCACAGAGTGCAGCTCTTGTTGGGCCTTCCCTGGCACGCCCTGTCCCCTCCTCAGAGTCCTTCAGGGCACCGCCAGTGTTTGCTTGAGAAACCTGGTCACCTGGTGCAAACACAAGTTCACCAGATGCAGTGTACATGTCAGCCTGCACATGCTCGCTCTTGGCGACACACTCACCAGCCTGGGTGCCCCAGGTGACAGGTTGAGAGAGACACAGGCCCTCAGTCTACCACGGACCCCTCCCAACAACCTCGTGGCTGCTGCTCTGAGGTGACTGTGATGGGGCCACAGCCTGACTGTGGCTTCCCCAGAGCCTCAACCAGGGCACCCAAGTGAGCAGGGCTGGGGTTCCCGACCCTTGGAATCTATGCGATGAATGGTGCTCACCACAGTCACCGGCTGGGGTCCTTTGTTACATGGCAATAGACAACCAAGACAACGGGTGGAGGTCAGAGAGCCACGTGCAGTTGGCATCCTCCCATACACAGAAGCCTGTTGTCATCACACACGGAAACCTATTGTTTTATCACGCACAAACAGGATTTTCACACGCACTCCTGAAGGATTCTCCTTGGTTTCTCACACTACATTATCCTGTTTGGGTAGAAATCACCCACAAATTCCTGTCAGGCCACAGCGCTAGGCCCCCTGGGAGCCCCTCAGCCCCACATCAGTCACACTGGACTTTTTCCAGGCCTTTGAACTTGCCAGCTTTCTTTCCCTGCCCAGTAGTGGACCAACTAGTCCCTAGGACTGGACTTCTAGCCGGCCTGGCTTCGCAGCACCAGCAGCAGCGATGGGAGAGAGGGCCCGGGGAGGCGGGGCAAGGCCTGGCAGAGTTGGGAGGGCTGGGGAACACCGCAAGTGGCTTGTTCCCCGCATCTCTACAGTACTGCGGAAAAGCAAGGGCTCCCTGTGGCTGGTACTGGGATCTCCCAGTGATCTAGACGACTCTAATCCAAGTCCCCATTCTACCTTCTACCAGCTCCGTGACCTTGGCTAAGGGCTTACCTTTTCTGAGCTTTAGTTTCCCTTTACATGAAATGATAGAACGGTAAGCAGAAAATCATTACAGTCATTAGCTATAATGACAACAACTATTTCTATTATTATCCATTAGATCCTTCATCTTCAAGGCTCATATATCTCAAAGTCCTCTCAGGGACATTCTCCTAACACCTCAGGCCCTCCTTCCCTAGTTGTCTTTGTTTGACTCTCTCTGTTTTATTGAGGTGTAACTGAGAAACAATAAACTGCATATTAAAATATTTGACATGTTTGACATATATCATCCCCCAATTTTTGGTACCAGGGACTAATTTCATGGAAAACAATTTTTCACAGGTGTGTGTTGGGGGGCATGGCTTGGGGATAATGAAGCCCATTATATTTACCATGCATTTGATTTCTATTACTATTACATTGTGTACATTACTTCTGTTATTACATTAGATTCTTTTTTTTTTTTCTGATACTGGGATTAGAACTTGGGCCCTTGTACTTTCCAGGTAGACAGGGTACCATGAGCTAAAATCTCTGGCCCACATTAGATTTTTAATGAGGAGCAGTTTGCACTAGGGTCCGTGCTCCCATGAGAATCTAATGCTGTGCTCATCTGACATGGGGGTGAGCTCAGGCAGTGATGGAGTCATGGGGAGTGGTTGGACACACAGACGAAGTTGTTCCCACTTGCTTCCTTCTGTGTGGCCTGGTTCCTAACAGGATATGGATAGGTAGCTGTCTGTGCCCTCGGGTTAGGGACCTCTGACATTTGTTATACTCAGAAACCATCACTATCATCAAGGTAACAAAAATATCCATGATTTCCCCAATTCCCCTTTGTAATCTTTCCCTTTCTGTTCAAGTCCTACCTTCAGATAATTGGTAATTTATTTTCTGTCACTATAAATTAGTTATTTTTTGTATTTTGTATCAAAAAGATCATGTAGTATACATTTGGGAAGGAGTCTAGTTTATTTTCCTAGCCTAGTTAGTTCAAGATTCATCTACGTTGATGTATGTATCAGTGGTTTTGACTTTCTGGTTGGAAACTATTCTATGGCATAGATATCCCACAAATCTGTTTACGACTCACCTGTCGATGGACATTTGGCTGCTTTACAGTTCTGGGCTAGTTTGAATAAAGCTTCTGTGAACATTCATATTCTTTTTTTATTTTTTTTGAGGCAGGGTCTCACTTTGTAGTTCAGGCTGGCTCTGAGCTCACTATGTAGTCCAGGCAAGCCTCAAACTCAGCAATCCTCCTGTCTCTGCCTCCCGAGTGCTGAGATTGCAGGCGTGAGCCACCATGCCCAGCACTGTGGTATGTAGTATTGATTGCTGGTGGGCATGAGTCTCCATGCCCAGCATTGTATGTGGTTACAAGGGATCAAACTCAGGACCTTGCACTTGCGAGGCAGGCACCAGAACCACTGAGCTAACCCTCCGGCCCAGCATTCATATTCTTATATGAAGCTTTCATTTTTTTTGGATGATCATACAGGAGTGGAAGATATGTTACATGGGAGGGTTAAGTTTAATATCTCAGGAAACTGCCAGACTGTTTTCCATAGTGAATTCATGAGGTATATTCCTGTTTTCACATATGAGCCTTACAGTCACTTCTCTTCTTTGCTAACACTTGGAATAACCAGTCTGCTTAATTTTAGACAATCCAATTGAAGGTAAACATTTTAATTTGCATTTCCCTCTGATTAGTGATCTGGAGCATGTTGTCTGGTGCCATGAATGCACCTTCTCTGGTGAAGCATCTCTTCAACACCTTCTCCCCATTTTAAAAATGAGTTGTGAGAATCAGAATCGATGGACTTTATCTCAATTTAATACAAGCTACTTATGAGAAACCAACAGCCAGCATCATACTTAATGGGCAAAAACTGAAACCTTTTACACTAAGATCAGGAATGAGACAAGGATGCCTGTTGTCATCACTCTTGTTCAATACAGTGCTAGAAACATTAGCCATAGCAATCAGGCAGGACAAAGATATAAAAGGAATAAAGATAGGAAAGGAAGAAGTTAAACTGTCATTATTTGCTGATGATATGATACTCTATCTAGAGGATCCTAAAAACTCAACCAAAAGACTGCTAGACTTAATTACCAAATTTAGAAGTGCTGCTGGATACAACGCTCAAAAATCAACAGCCTTTGTCTGCACAAACAGACTCACTGAAAGAGAAATTGGGGAGTCAATCCCTTTCACAATAGCACCCAGAAAAATGAAATATCTAGGAATCAACCTAACAAAGGAAGTATAAGACCTCTACTCTGAAAACTATAGGACTCTGAAAAATGAGATAGAAAAGGAGATCAGAAAGTGGAAAGACATCCCTTGTTCCTCAGTAGGGAGAACCAACATCATCAAAATGGCCATACTTCCACAACTACTATACAGATTCAATGCAATTCCAATTGAAATTCCAATGCTATACTTCACAGAGCTAGAGAAAATAAAACAAAAATTCATCTGGAACCACAAGAAACCTAGAATAGCAAAAGCAATTCTAAGCAACCATGACATGGCAGGGGGTATTACAATCCCCAATTTAAAACTCTACTATAAAGCCACTGTGATAAAAACTGCATGGTACTGGCAAAGTAACAGGCCTGAGGACCAATGGAATAGATTAGAAGATCCAGACACAACCCTGGATACACTAAGCCACCTTATCTTTGACAAAGGAGCCAAACATCCCCAATGGAGAAAAGACAGCCTCTTTAACAAATGGTGCTAGAAAAACTGGGCTTTAACCTGCCAAAAACTAAGCTAGATCTATCTCTTTCACCATGCATAAAACTAAATTCACAATGGATTCGAGACTTAAACATTAAAACAGAAACAATAAACCTGCTAGAAAACAGGTTAGGTAAAATTCTTGGAGACATTGGCTTAGGCAGAGACTTCATGAATAAAACCTCCATAGCACAAGAACTAGCAGAAAGAACCAACAAATGGGATCTCATCCTACTAAAAAGCTTATGCACAACAAAAGAAATCACTGGCACCACTAAAAGACAACCAGCAACATGGGAAAAAGTCTTTACTAGCTGTTTGTCAGACAAAGGGCTATTATCTACAATATACAAGGAACTTATCAGGCTCCCCAAGTTTAAAGACCCAATTCAAAAATGGGCATCTGAAATGAACAAACACTTCTCAGAGGTAAAAACTGAAGCAGCCAAGAAGCATATGAAGAAATGTTCAACATCGCTGGTCATTTGAGAGATGCAACTGAAAACAACACTGAGATTCCATCTCACTCCACAAAGAATGGCTGCTATTACAAAATCAACCAACAATAAATGCTGGCGAGGCTGTGGGGAGAAAGGAACCCTTCTCCACTGCTGGTGGGATTGTAGACTTGTGCAACCATTGTGGAAATCTGTGTGGAGATTTCTCAGAAAACTAGGACTAGAGGTCCCATTTGACCCTGCTATCCCCCTGCTAGGAATATACCCAAAGAAATTTTAAAAATCACATTGGAAAGACAGATGTACACCCTTGTTCATAGCAGCTCAGTTCGTGATAGCCCAATCTTGGAAACAGCTCAAATGCCCATCAACTGGAGAGTGGATAAAGAAGATGTGTTTTTTTTTTTTTTTTTTTTTTTTTTT
>PVIC010036690.1:0-18451 GCA_004025085.1 Thryonomys swinderianus
CTCCCCCCTCCTCCCCCCTTATACATGCTCTTTTATTTTCTTTCTGTATCATATTTATTCCTTCCCCTCATCACATTCCCACACCAAGTTTCCTATAGAAATATTCCACTTTATAAAAGCTGTCCTACTTTCTAGAACTCATTTGCATCTACAGGTGTTCATGCCAGAGAGAAGATCCGGAAATTGTCTATCTGTGATCAGTTGTCTATTCTTTCAGCTAGTTTCCATGGTGCTGAAGTTTTGCTCATGAAGTCTGTCCCTAAGCCAGTGTCTTCAAGAATTCTACCTAACCTATTTTCCAGCAGGTTTAGTGTTTTTCTTTTAATATTTAGTTCTCGAATCCACTTTGATTTTAGTTTGGTGAATGGAGAAAGAGATGGATCTGGCAAACTGAAACCCAGTTTCACCAGCACCATTTGTTAAAGAGGTCGTCTTTCATTCATTGAGGGAGTTCGACTCTTCTGCCAAAAATGAGGTGGGATAGTGTATCTGGGCTTGTTTCTGGATATTCTAGTCTATTTCACTGATCCTTGGTTCTGCTTATGTGCCAGTACTATGCTGTTTTTATCACAGTGGCTTTATAGTATAGTTTCAAGTTGGGGATTGTGATACCTCTTGCATGATCTTGTTGCCTAGGTCTCTTGTGCTTCTAGATGAATTTTTAAATTACTTTTCTAGCTCTGTGAAATATGCTGTTGGGATTTCAATCAGGATTGGATTGAACCTATATAGTAGCTTTGGCAATATGGCCATTTTGACAATATTAGTTCTTCCTACCCAGAAATAAGCCATGCCTTTTCATTTTCTGATACCCTCTTTGATCTACCTTTTCAGAATGCTGTAGTTTTCAGAATAGAGATCGTTCACCTCCTTTGATAGATTGACTCTTCTATATTTCATATTTTGAATGCTATCATGAAAGGAATTAATTCCCTGATTTCTCTTTTAGTTAGTCTATTGTTCATGTATACAAAAGCTATTGATTTTTCAGAGTTGACTTAGTATCCAGCTAGGCTACAAAACCTGTGATTAAGTCTAGTAACCTTTTGGCTGAGTTTTTAGTATTTTCTTTATAGAGTATCATGTCATCACCAAAAAATGACAGTTTAACTTCTTCCTTACCTTTCTTTATTCCGTTTATGTCTTTGTCTTGTCTAATTGATGAGGCTAATGTTTCCAAAACTATATTGAACAGGAGTGGTGATAGTGGACAACCTTATTTTGATCTTAGCATGAAAAGTTTCATTCAGTATGATGCTGGCTGTTTATCATAAATAGCTCTTATTAGTTTGAGATAAAGACCATCTATTCCAATTATATGTAGGGTTTTAATCATGGATGGGTGTTGGATTTTGTCAAGTGCTTTTTCTGCATCTATTGAGATGACCATTTGGTTTTTGGCCTTGAGTCTGTTAATATAGTATATTACATTTATTGATTTACATATGTGGAACCATCCTTGCATCCCTGGAATGAATCCATCTTGTTCATGGAGCATGATTTCTTGATGATTCTCTGTATTCTACTTATTGTGATATCTTACTGAGGATTTTTGTATCTATGTGCATTAGGGAGATTGGTCTGTAGTACTCCTTTTTGGTTGGGTCCTTCTCTCTTTTTGCTATCAGGGTAATGGTTGCTTCTAGGAGTGAATTTGGGAGTACTGCTTTCCTTTCAATTTCAATAAAGAGTTTGAGAAGTAGTGGCACTAGCTTTTCTCTAAAAGCCATCTCATAAAATTCATCAGTAAAGCCATTAGGACCCAGACTTTCATTTTTCAGTAGATTTTTAATTACATTTTCAATTTCACATACTGATGTTGGGGTATTTGGCATTTTTATATCTACTGCGTTCAACTTGGGAAGTTCGTATGTGTCTAGGAATCTGTCCATTTCTTCTCTGTTTTCCATCTTACTGAAGTACAGATTCTCAAAGTACGTGTTTATTATCCTCTGAATTTTTGCTGATCTGTGGTAATTTCCCCCTTTTCATTCCTAGTAGTATTAATTTGAGCCTTTTCCTTCCTTGGATAAGGTTGACTAAGGGTTTGTCAATTTTGTTTATCCATTCGAAGAACCAACGCTTCAATTCATTGATTTTTTTAGTATTGTTGTTAATTTTCATTGTATTACTTTCTGCTCTGATCCTTATAATTTCCTCCCTTGTATGAGCTTTGGGTTTATCCTGCTTCTCTTTCTCAAGTAGCTCAGACTTCATCATTAGGTTAATTACTTGAGCTCTTGTTTTCCTAGCATGAGTATTTACTGCTCTGGATTTTGCTCATAGAACTGGTTTCATTGTGTCCCATAGATTCCTGAATATTATTTTGGAATTATCATTTAACAGTAGAAACTATTTAACTTTTTCCATGACCTGCTGGTTGCTCCAGAGAGTGTTTTTCAACTTCCATGTGTTTGTGAGGATCCTGGAAAGTTTTTTGCTCTTCACCTCTAATTTCAAGGCACTATGGTCTGACTGTATAGAAGGGGTAACTTCAGTTCCTTTGCATTTACTTAAGCATGCTTTATGAACTAGCATGTGGCCTATTTTGGAGAATGATCCATAAGCAGGTGAGAAGAATGTATATTCTGTGGGGTGAAATACTCTGTAGAAATCTGTTAAGTCCATTTGTTCAAAAATCTGATTCAGTTTAAGTATTTCATTATTGATATTTTTGTCAATCTACCTATCTGTGACAGTGGGGTACTGAGGTCCCCTGCTACTATTGCATTAGTGCTTATCTGGCTTTTCATGTCCATTAATATTTGTTTTATATAACTGGGTGTAGTAGAATGTGTTGCATAAATATTTATGAATGTCATTTTTGACAATCCTCTTGGATTGTTCCCTATACAAAGATGTAGTGTCCTTCTTTGTCTCTCTTAATCAGTTTTTTTTTTTTTTGAGACAGGGTCTCACTTTGTAGTTCAGGCTACCTCTGAGCTCACTATGTAGCCCAGGCAAACCTTGAACTCAGCAATCCTCCTGTCTCTGCCTCCCGAGTGCTGGGATTACAGGCGTGAGCCACCACACCCAGCACTGGGGTATGTGGTGCTGATTGCTGGTTGATCGCTGGTGGGCGTGAGTCTCCATGCCCAGCATTGTATGTGGTTACCAGGGATTGAACTCACAACCTTGCTCTTGCGAGGCAGGCGCCGGAACCACTGAGCTAACTCTCCGGCCCTCTTAATCATTTTTTGTTTGGAATCTATTTTGTCTGCAAATAGAATAGCTACTTCTGCTTTTTTGTGGCTTCCTATCACATGGAAAATTATTTTCCATCCTTTTATTTTCAATCTATGGATTTCTTTCTGAATTAGGTGTGTTTCGTACATGGTATATTGTAAGATCTTGCTTTTTAATTCATTCTGCCATTCTATATCTTTTAATTGGCACATTAAGGCCATTAACACTAATGGTTATGATTCATATGTATTGATTTAGCCCTGTTATGATGTTTTCCTGTTCTTGGCTCTTTGATTCTTTGCTTTTTTCCTTTTTTATTCAGTTTCTTGTCTTGCCCAATGAGTTCATTTTGCTGGGTCTCATGGGATTGTGACACTCAATGTCTTCTAGGATATTGTTTAGAATTTTTTGGACAGCAGGTTCTGTATTTGTGAAGTTCTTAGGTGTTCTTTGTCATGTTCCCTGTCAGTTTTGAAGGATAGTTTTTCAGGATACATCAATCTATGTTGGAGGTTGTTTTCTATTAGGGTTTGAAATACTTTACTCCATCATTTCTTTGACTTGAGTGTTTATGCTGAAAAATCTGCTGTGATTCTGATCTGCTTTCCTTTGTATGTGGTTTGTTTCTTTTCTCTGACTGCCTTCAATATTTAATTCTGTTGGGTTTCTGGAATCTTGATTATTATATGCCTAGGTCTAGATTTTCTAATATCACGGACACTGAGAGTTCTGTGCCTCACTCATCTGTGTGTCAAGCTCTTTTCCTTTTCCTGTGAAGTTTTCTGCCATTACATCTGTGAGCAGTTCTTTTTAAATAATTTTTTTGCACTGTCTCATGCTTCTTCACTGACTCCAGTCAGACTTTTGTTATTCTTCTTTGCATCACATAACAGCTGCTGGATTGATTTCTTATAGTCTCTTGCTTTTTTCCATAAATTATTCCTTTCCTGTTCACTGGCTGGAATTTTATCTTCTGTCTGATATTCTGTCTTCATGTTCATTTAGCCTACTTTTCAAACTTTAGTTGGAAACTTTAATCTGGAAATCTGTTTGAAGCTGTTTAATAGATTCCATTATTTTTATAATCTGAGATTCTATCATGTTCCTGATCTCTTCTTTAGTGTTACTAATCATATCTTCTACCTAGGCCACTATATCTGTTTTTATCTGAGAAATTATTTCTGATTTCCATTTTACTAGATCATCTTTTGATACCAGCTCAGACAGTTATGGTGTTGGACCTTCAGTTTGTTCCATTCCCATTTTCCCTGGTTTCCCCTATGGTGATGATCTTTGTGTCTAGGTTTTTGAATGTTTTCTTATTTCTATTTGTGTGTGTGTGTTTGTGTGTGTGTGTGTGTGTGTGTTATTGCTGATGTTTTTAGTTTAATTCCTGGCCTGCTGTCTGGGCAATGTTTAATGCAAGTCTCTTTCTTCCTGATATTTGGGTCCCTTAGGAGATGACTGCTTCCTGGATTGTCCTCTTTTGATCTGTAATGGCCCTTAAGTGATTTCAGTTCTGGTACACAATAGAAACCACTTAAACATATCAATCACATTATCTTGGTTGACACAATACAATCAGTATCATCAACAGTATCAAACACAGCACAGGAAATGACAAATTTTGGCAATTACAACTCTGATACCTTTAACCTCATGAGTTAGATCTGTGATCATATGCCAAACTTTAGAACTAACCAGAAATATGTTTATAACATACAGGTCCTTCAATATAGTAGCATCACCAGGTCCTTCAATATAGTAGCATCACCCTTTAGAAATAAAGGATCACTAGAGAGTTGGGAGATAGAGAGATAGAAGGAGAGGAGGAGATTAGAAATAAGATCAGAGTATATATGAAGATCACACAAACCCTGGGAAACTGATAGAGGCTAGAGAACAAGAGACAGAAAGGACAAACACAAACAGAACACTAAACACCAGAATCACTAGAGATTGTATTCACTCTCCTTTAATAGAACAGAAGACAGAATTAAGAAAACTAAAACACATTAACTTCTGGAAACTGATACTGATCATAGGACAAGAGAGGATGGTGCAACAAAATAAAAATAGGAGTACCATGGGCTGGAGATTTAGCTCAGTGGTTCTGGCGCCTACCTCGCAAGTGCAAGGTCCTGAGTTTGATCCTGCCGACCACATATAATGTTGGGTGAGGTGACTCATGCCCACCAGCAATCAGTACCACATACCACAGTGCCGGGCCTGGTGGCTCATGACTGTAATCTGTAATCCCAGCACTTGGGAGGCAGAGGCAGGAGGATTGCTGAGTTTGAGGCTTGCCTGGGTTACATAGTGAGCTCAGGGCCAGCCTGAACTACAAAGTAAGACACTGTTTCAAAAAAAAAAAAAAAAAAAGATAGGAGTACCAGCAGCCACAAGGCTAATGGGAGTCTATGTGGGCTCCTCCTCCCACTCTGGTCCTGGGGAGCTCAAGAGCCCAAGTCCTATGGGGCTGCCAGGCCAATGCTGCACCACAGGCCTGCCTGCACAGGAGCAGTACTTACTCAGCATGGTCAAAGAAGTAGACGGAGTTTCTGAGGGGTCCTGCTCCTGAGCTCGGGACTATTTTTTATTAACTCTTCTTTTAACCTTTCATAGCCTACTTTCTCTTCTAAGTTTATTTTTCTTTTTTAAAATTGTTTTTATTGGTAAATTTTATGCACATGTTATGATCACAATCAACATTGAGAATTTGTACCAGTACATGACACAACTTTATTTTTTAAAACCATTACAAATCAATAATACTTGTGATTTTTTAAAAGATAATTTATTATCACCTCAAGTCTGAAAGTTTAAGATTTTAAAGTGGCAGTTTTTAAACACTGAATTTGAACACTTTGATAAACATAAAATCAATCATACTAAAAAACAAATCTTTGCTCATAATCAGCTTTTATTTTTTGATTATTTATTTTTATTTTATCAGTTCTAGAGTTGAACCCAAGGCTTTGTGCATTCTGGCAAATACTATACATTGAGCTCTACTCCCAGCCCTCATAATACAACTCATAATTTTATTTTTATTTTCTAATTTTCTAGACATTTTATGAAGTGATTAAATAGGTATCATGTAAGAGTAGAAAGAAAATCTATTTTTTTCTTTTTTAAAAATTGAATTCTTTATTGGTACAATTTATACACAATCTCAAAATCACATATAACATTGGGAAATTTGTACCAGTATATGCCACAAGTTAATTCTCATTTTTACCCATATCCCTACCCACTCCCCCCTCCTCCCCCCTTTATACATGCTCTTTTATTTTCTTTCTGTATCATATTTATTCCTTCCCCTCATCACATCCCCACACCAAGTTTCCTATAGAAATATTCCACTCTATAAAAGCTGTCCTACTTTCTAGAACTCATTTGCATCTACAGGTGAAGAAAATCTATTTTTGATGTCAAACACTAATTTGTTCATCTGATCGTGCATTCAATCAACAAACCGCTCACTGTCAAATGCTAAGCTGGGATCTGTATTTAAGTTCTCATTTTGTCATTTGGTGACTGGTGGGCAAGTCAGACTTCCGATATTTCCAGTTTCTATTATCTAAAAGAAGCACATCAACTTCAGAGGAATGTCTGAGACCTGATACAGTCAGGACCTTGGAAATGTTCAGAAAACTTCAGAGTACAAAGCCTCTGTGGGTTCTTACACACTTCTGGGTATTCTCTCCTCTTTGTAGCAGAGTTTGTTGTGGAGCAGCATCCAGAAGTCACCTGTTCCATTATACTTGGGGTGAAAATGCGCGGCAGCAAGGGGGGCTGTTTACGTCAGATGTTCTGACTGAGGCCCCCGGGGCGCCTCTAGACATGGCCATTTCAAACCACACTCTGCATCCATCCAGAGTCTTCGAGTCCAGCACTGCTGATACCTGGCTGGATGACCGTGCCGTGGGGCTGCCTCGTGCATCCCAGGGTGCTGAGCCTCAGGTTTCCCTGGGGGGAGTGTCCCATGGAGATCCAGATCGAGGACCCCTCAGCTGAAGAAATAGAATTGGCCACTTTGTTGTCCACAAACAGAGCCACATCCTTGTTCCCAGTCCCCTCTCCTGTGTCCAGCATCCTCAGCCTGGACTCAACTATCTGCACTGTTCATACACTCATTTGGAATTGTGGGATCCAGGGGAAGGGAACGTAACTAGGAC
The DNA here is from genome assembly GCA_004025085.1 of Thryonomys swinderianus. Lineage (NCBI taxonomy): Eukaryota > Metazoa > Chordata > Mammalia > Rodentia > Thryonomyidae > Thryonomys > Thryonomys swinderianus. The sequence continues at coordinate 7,368 of PVIC010036690.1, forward strand.
CTTTGGATTTAGGTTCTACTCTCCTGTGAGTCGGCGGCACACAGCGAAATAATATCTAGGTAGGAGTGAGGCTTAGAGAAACTGAGCTTGGGCCTGATCCATGCTACTCTGGATAGGAAAAGACCCAGGCCCCCGCCTGCCACAACTTTTATTCAGCACCTCTCTGGTAACAAAAATGTAACGAAGACTCAGAAGGCTGGACCCCAGCAATGGAGCAGTTTCACCTTGAATCATCACAGTATGTGGGACAACCAGAGCCCTTGTTGTTATCCAGGGTGAAGGTGACCTGAGTGCAAAGTCACAGGCAGCCAGGAAGGCCTTCCGATTGTTTGTCCCAAACAGGATTCTTTTGCAACATAGTTAAGTCCAAAGTCTGTCTGCAGGAAGGCCTGGTCAGTTTTGACCTTCCAATTATTTCTCTCAAACAGGATTGTTCCCAACTGGAACCACTTGTGATAAGGACTGCCCTTCATGGAGCCACACCCCCATGCCAGCTGTGCTCCTCATGGATGAGTCCAGAGAACACTTGCCAAGCTTCAGGGGGGTGACAGTGAGAAGCATGGAATTCAGAACCCCAGAGGTCACAAGTGGGTCCCAAATCTCTCAGAACCGTGGCTTCAGGGTCTCTGTAGAGACCCACCCCCTGCTGGTTTAGTCACCTGCCTGGCCAGCCAGCAGCACCCTTTACCTCACCCAAGGAGAGCTCCGCCGGCAGGGGCTGTGCTCTGGGGGCACTGGCAGTGTGTGGGTGCTGATACCTGGCCAGCTGGTTGACCTAGCAGCTCCTCTCCTCTTGCCGGGATGGCACATCTTGTACCCTTTGGAAATGACTGGTGAGTTAGAATCGCTAAGGGTGGGTGGTATAGCACAGCGGGTACTGTGCCTGCCTGGCAAGCTCAAGGTCCTGAGTTTGATTCCTGGTACAGGAAATCAAAGGGAAAGAAAGTCTGTTATCTGTCCATTGCCCAGTTAAGCTTACAGAGCTGCCTCTGTCTCTGGCCAGCCATGGAATCTTCACCTCTGAGAAGCACAAGTGTCAGCAATGTGGATTTCTTCTTATTTTGTGGGCAAAAGGTGGCATTGAAAATCTATGCCTGTGATTTCATCTTTTATTATTTGGGACACAGAAAATTAGCAGCTCACACATATCAAGACGGAAGCTGAGCACAGATTAGAACTGGATGTAGGACAGAAATCAGTGGTCTGAGGAAGACCAGACACAGCTCCGAGGAGAAGAAAGTGCCAGAAGTCAGATGCAGTGGAGGATGAAAGGGGTGGAGGGTGGGTCCGGGTTCCAGGGTTTCCATCTGTATAGTGAGTGGGCAGCCTAGAAAGGTGGCTGCGAACCATCTCCCAGCAACCAAGAGTTTGTGAGCAGTGCACTGCCTACCTCACAGCACATGTCCACAGGTACTTCTGAGCTCTATCTCCTACCTTTGCATTTTTGGTCATTTCTGGAGCTCAAAGGCACCTTCTAAGTGTATCTAATGTATCTAGTGTGCTGAGAGAAGAACACATGAAAACCCTCATGTCAAAAAAGGTGCTGCAGGGAGAGGTTCTTGTTCCCAACTAGGGGCTCTTGAGATTGGGACGGACTTAGGGGAGGTGGTGCAGGGTCCCTCTTGTGACTGCTGGGGACCTTTAGCCACAGGGTGGCATCAGATAGATGCTCTGAGAACTTCCATAATCCCACCACTGGCTTTTAACTTACTGGCGTCTTATTTTCAGCTACCTTACCCTTAAGAGCCTGAATTATGTTGGTATTACTTGAAAATACTTCATCAGCTTATACGTAGACTATGGCTTATTTTATTAAGTTTCTAATTCTTTAACACTTTTGTTTGCTGCTTCATGACTGCGTTCATTTTTAGGTGCTACTGGTTAGAGTTTGTCTTTCTCTTCTACTTATTTTTGCCTTCACTTTTATCTTTAAATTCCTTTAGGATGACTTATAAATCATTTTGATTTTTAAAGTCAAAATGTTTTTATTATCTGCACTTTAACTTTCCCCAAGTTAATAATTCTTCAGTAGAACTAATTCTTGTTGAATTTTCTTCTTAGATTTTGTTCTTCTTCATCTCTTTGTTTTTGTTGCTGTTGCTCTTATAACTTTTTAGTTTGGAAGGAATACCTGTTTTATTTTTTAACTCTGGCTTATGAGCCACAGGTCTATGTGTGTGCATACAGGTTGAGCCTGGAGAGGGAGCCCTGGCTGGAAGGGAATCGCTTGCATGCTTCCATTTCTGATGCCATCTTGTTTTCACTGGCAGCACATATACTAAACTCGCTAACAGCATCAACTCTGGACACTTTTTTGTTAGAGACAAGGCTTTAGTAGCTCGAGTTGGCCTTAAACTTCCTTCACAGTCTGGGCAGACTTGAGCTGAAGGTCCTCCCACTTCAGCTTTCCAAATGCTGGGATTATAGCACCTGACTAGCATTTTTTTCTCAAGTGTTTTAGTCAGCACTCTGTAACAAATACTTGCTATAACCAACTTATAAAGAGAAGGGGTCTGTATTGGCTCACATTTTTAGAAGTTCCAATCCTCAGTTAGTTGGCTCTGCTGCTTTGGTGCCAATGACAAAGCAAGACATCATGGCATAAGTGTGTGGCAGAGAAAACCCTTCACCTCATGACCAGGAAGCAAAAGAGAAGAAAAAAGGGGTACCCTTTGAAGGTATGCTCTCAGTACCTAAGATCCCTTGCCAGGACCCAGCTCCTATGATTTCCACCACTTTCCTTTAGTAGCTCCCTGATGACTAGGCTCCTGGTACCTGAGCAGACACCACGTTTGAGTCCATTAATTTGTAGAATCCTGGTCAGCACTGCCTGCCTGCTAGTGGCTTCCTGCTTCTTCCACATATTCTGGAGATGCTCCAGGTGGTCATGGAAGCTGGAAGGAAGATTCACACAAAACATAAAGTCACAGGGTGAACACAAGGAAAGGCAGGGATTAGAGACTTTAGCAAGAAGGCTTTGGGTCCCTGGTCCTTTTTTTTTTCTCTCTAAAGACAAGGTTGAGGCTCTTCTGTGAGATGCTTAAGTCTGGGGACACAGGCCTAGGAACTGAGATAGGAGGCCTTGAGAACTTTTTAACTTTTTTTTTTAATTCAGTCTCATTTGATTAACTGTCATGTTCTTTTTTCTTTTGTTTTCCCTTGTCTGTTTTGGATACGTGGAACTTCTGAAAAGAAAAATTGTTGGGAAATTCCAGTTAGACTTTTCAGAGAGATGTTGCCATGCCATTCGCCTGCTGGCCTCTTCCCCTTCCCAGGCTTTCATAAACAATAGTCACAAGCAAACAAGCAAAGTGGTGTAGATGAACTTTGCTGCCTCTAAGGTCTGGGCCTGGGCAAGTGATCAGATGCCCATTTCCAGCAAGGGTGGCATGTTCTACCCTTTCCTCTCAGGGGAGGCCAGATGTAGCTGTCCTGCAAGCTCAGGGAGTGATGTGGAAGGAGTGCCCACCCAGGGTGACAGCAGCCTGCGCAGGACACTGCTGATGCTGTCAGGGGCAAAGCACTGCCATGTGGTCAGGATAGAGAAGTGGGCTCAGGAAGCATCACAACTGCTCAGCAGGCTCCTTGCAACGGTGCGTGTCCTTGGTCACCCTGTAGGCTCCGTGTGCAGGGCGTGGAGGGTTTTTAAGGTAAGAATGCCTTTGCTGTGCAGGGAGACTGGACCGGAAACCACCCTCAGACCCGCACTGGGACCAAGGACCAAGGGGGCATGTGAGTGCCAAGTGGGCAAAGCTGTCAGGATGGAGGGAAGCCAGTCATAAGGATTAGGACAGGCCCTGGAGCTGCTGCTCTCCGAAATTTTCCCTTATCCCCTTCTTGGGCCAGAGAGAATGCCAACCAAGGGTGCTAGCTGGGTGGCACTAGTTGAAGTCTAAGTGCAAAGTGGCATGTCTACATTAGACAAACAGACCGGCCTCCAGGGAGCTGAGGGACTGGGGAGGGGATAGGGGAATCGGTGGGGTGGGGCTGGAATTGTCCAAAATGCACCTGTGAGGGTGGATGGCCAGCAGTGAATTGCAAGGACTGAGTCAAACGTTTCCAGACCAGGGCAGAACTGATAAGGGGGCTGTGGTTAACTTCGCCTGGTTCGGTCTACGGAGAGAATTCCCTGGGAGGGGTGCTGACCGAGGGTGCAGCTCAGCTGCTTTCCCTGCTGGGCTGGGGAGCTCCCCATTTAGGAACAGCTCTGGGAGCCTTTGCTGGCCCCTTTGAGCCTGCCAAGCCCGGGCCCCACCGCATTTCCAATGACATATTTCAGCTCCCCTTAGAGGGGCAGCAGGCTCGTCAAGTAGCATCATGACTGTCTTTCCAGTTCTTCCCATGCAAACATATTTAATGTAAGTGAATTCAGCTGTAGGCGTTCCAAGAAAACTTTGCTAAAAACAATGTAAACAAATTGTGCAGTTCCGTCAGCCAGGCCCACCACAAGCACGTGCCCGGGTGTGAATCTGCCAACGCTTGCATCCAGTTCTGTGCCCCCATGCAGTGATCGTCTCACGTGCCCATGTGCAGAGCTGCAATGCATCGTTCTTGCACAACATGACCTCAACATGCAGCCCGCCCAGATCTTCCTTGGCTGCGTGCCCGAGCCAGCCATCTGCTCCCGGCAGAGAACAGCAGGCCAGGGACAGGTACGTAAGCAGAGGCTTCAGCCACCAGGACTGGCTGCCCCACCCCAGCCCCGGGGAAGGGGCTTTGTTCAGGCCTGATTTTCTCCTTCATGCTGACGTGAGCCTCTCACCATTCTGAGTTGGACCTTCACTCTTGGCTCTTTCTTTACTCAGTGGGGAGCTCCTTGCCAGCTAGATTGTTGCTCCTTGGGGTTTCTGCCTGGTGCACCATGGCCACAGGCCGTGAACGGACAAAGCCAGAGGGCAGCTAGATGGGCTCTGCTTGCTCCCCTAAGACGGTGGTGATACTTCAGATCCAGGTGACAGCCGTGCAGCTCCAATCTGTGCTCTTTGGGCTCACTGTACCTGCAGGCATCTCTTTGGGGGGGGGGGATTATCAGACAATTTTCTTTTGGTGAAACCTACACAGTGACACCTATGTGGACTATGGCACACTGTAGCCTCTGACCTTTGCAAGAACTGCAGCTGGCCCACTCTCCACTGGCAGCAACGGGTGTCACCCTGTCACCAGCGTGAGGCCCTCACCCCCACATTTGACTCCCTTCTCTTGGTCCATTACTCATTTCTCCTCAACAGAGTCACTCTCAAACAGCGCTCTAAGGTCTCTTGAGATCTAAAATCACAGTCCCCCTGTTCCCACTTGTGCTCCAGCCATGACCCCCGGCTCTGCCCCCGTGATGTCAGGCTCCTCTCCTCCAAGGGGTCCTCGGCACTCTCAGTCTCCACTTCATCACCTGCGCTGCTTTTATCCATCACTCGACCTGGTGTTTCACTCTCGTCAAGATCACCAGTGACCTCCATCTGGTGGTTCCAGTGGTTACTTCTCAATGTGCGTCTCGCTGACCACTGATGGAGTCTTTTCTGGGCTTCATTGGCTTCCCTGGACTCTCTGCTGGAGGTTCTTTTCTGGATCTCTTCTAATATTTCAGAGCCTGGACTAGTCTTGACTCTTTCATCTCCTCTTCCCTCACTGCTCTGCATTTTAGGGGGTCCTCCTCTTTCCAGAGATTTCAGTCCCATCCTGCCTTGAGCTATCCAGTATCGTAGCTACCAGTGACAGGTGGCAACTGAGGATTTGAAATGTGGCCAAGTCCAAACTGAGGCTTGTGCTGTCAGTGTAAAACACACCAGATTTTAAAAATTTAGTGTAGCAGAAAATGTAAAATATTGGTGTTTTTGTACTAATGCTAAAATGATAAAATTTTGAATCCAGTAAGATAAATAGAATATTAAAATTCATGTTATTCATTTATTTTCCTTTTTGAAATATTACTAATAGAAAACTTTTAATTATATGACTTGCATATTATTCCTCTTCTATATCTTTGAGTTATATATTGACGACCCCTAAATTTTTTAATGTAGCTTCTTTTTCTCTGAGTTTAAGGTGGTATATTAATTAGAGAATCTTCAGTGGCTAGGAATTTAGCTCAGTGGTGCCACACCTGCCTTGCAAACACAAGGTCCTGAGTTTGATTCCCAGTACCCCTGCCAAAAGAAAAAAGAAAATTAGGATTCTCCAAGGAAACGGTATCAGCAGGGTATGCATACATTTGATTTAGGGAATTGACTTATATGATCACAGGAGTCAAGTCTGAAACTTACAGGGCATTGGTGGGGGGAGGCTGGAGACCCAAGAGGAAGCTGATATTGCTGCTCAAAGCTAAGGCCAGACTCCTAGCAGAATCCTTTCTTCCCAGAGGACCTCTGTTTTCTTGTAAGGCCTTCCTTCCACTGATTGAATGAAGTCAACCCACAGTGTAGAGTGCAATACACTTTACTCAACATCCACTGATTTAAGTGTTAACTTTAGCATCACAGAATGTCTTCACAGCAACATTCAGCTCATGTCTGACCAAACAGCTGGGCCTCCTGACCCCGGTGAGCTGACACAGAAAATTAATTTTTACAAGGACATCTAATGACTAACGTAAACTTCATGTGACCCACATTGAATTCTCTGGCTTATCCTCCAATCTGTTCCCCAGTGTATAATATTCCTGTATTAATTATTTTCTTTTGCTGCAACAAAATTAGCTGGATTTTTTTTTTTTTGAGACAGGGTCTTGCTTTGTAGTTCAGGCTGGCCCTGAGCTCACTGTGTAGCCCAGGCAAGCCTCAAACTCAGCAATTCTCCTGTCTCTGCCTCCCAAGTGCTGGGATTACAGGCGTGAGCCACTGTGCCCAGCATTGTGGTATGTGGTATTGATTGCTGGTGGGTGCGAGTCACCATGCCCAGTATTGTTACATGTGGTTACCAGGGATGAACTCAGGACCTTGCACTTGCTAGGCAGGTACCAGAACCACTTAGCTAAATCTCCAGCCCCCAGCTTGCTCTTTTATAACCATTTACTCTTGCAGGAACTGAACAGAGTTTCACAAGAAGGAAGTAATCAGTTCTTAGGACAGCACCCCCCTGCAGTCACCTGATCTCCCTCTGGGCCCCACTTCTTAGGGTCACACCACCTCAACAGTGCCACATAAAGGACATGAACCTTTGAGGAACAGACCAGATCCAACTGAGGCACTCATCATTCCCCAGGTTCTCAGTTCCAACTTCTGAAATCACTCTTGGGAACTTTCTCCCTACCTCCCATCTCCTGTTCATCAGCACATCTGCTAAGTCTCAGGCCAACTGGACCCTTAACTCCTCTTAACCCTATTGGCCTGTGTTACTCTAAGTATAAAGTCACAGATCTTAACTGCAGCCCATGAGTGCAAGGATCAGCCCTTGCCAATTCCTTTGATCTCATCTCCTCCCTCCCTCCCACAGCTGCAATCGAGCTGGCCTGCTCTGTGTGTCCCAGAAGTATTGCACTCATTTGTGCCCAGCCCCTTTGCAGCCCAGTCTAGGGAGACTCTTTTTCCCTGGTGTTCAGGTATCCTGCCCTATCTGCCCTGGATCACCCAAATTCAGGCCTTCCCTAAGGATGCCTTCCCTGTGCCTCCCCACACACCAGGGCACAGGTCAGAGATGCCGCCTTCCTGGGTCAGTTCTCTGTCTCTCTAGAGTGCTGGTACGGAGAGGTTGTCTCTCTCCCCGAGAACTCCTCGCCCACACCACTGCACAGAAGGACTCCAGCGCTATGCCCTGTGATCACAGTCTCATCAGAAAAGTGTAACCAGTGTCCATTTCACAGGGTTGTTTGGAGGAATTAAACGATGACCTTCAGTAAGTGCTCCACATAGTCCATACACTCAGCCCTGCATACCCATGGGTTCCACATCTGTAGGTCCAACTCTCCATGGAAAATAACTGGGAAAAAAACTGCATCTGTACTGAAAGTCTGCAGTCTTCTTTCACTTTGACCACTCCCTAGACAATATAGTATAACAGCTATTGACATAACATTTTTAAATTTTGGTACCAGGGCTTGAACCTAAGACCTTGTGCTTTCGCAGCAGATGCAGTGCTACTGAGCTAAATTCCCTATCTAACATTTTATATTGTTTTAGGTATTAGGTAATTAGTAGGTAACCTAGATTAGGTAATTACCTAGGGATGATTATAAGTATACAGGAGGTTACACATAGATTCTCTGAAAATATCATGACATTTTATAAAAGGGATTTGGACATCCTTAGATTTTGGAGCTCTAGGAGTTCCTGAACCCACCCTGGGCTACTGTACTCAACAAGTCCCGGCTAAGACATTGGCGATTGTATTTCACACAGATAAGTCTGTCTGTCTAGAGTGCAAGGGTGACTTTCCAGGAGAATAACTGCTTATCATTCTGATATGTGACTGTTTGTACTAAATCACCCAAGAAAGAGAGGCTAATGGGTAATTATTTGGGGGGGTGCATAATCTAATTTTTAAAAGAGAATCATCTCATTTTAAATTCAAAGGTAGCAATGGCTTCCAAGAGAGGGTTCAGTTCTCTTTCCTTTATTTTCTGTTGGTTTTATTGGCTCCTCCCTTGGTCTAGCTCAGAAGGTTTGGGCTTCTGGTCCCAGCAAGTGACATAATGATTTTAAGGTGAAATTTGTCATCCTACTGAGTTAAAAGTACTTTGAGGGAATGCGCTTTTCACAGCACTGGCATATAAAATGAGAACTGTGGGCCCAGAGCCATGAAAAAAGAGCAAAGGAATCAGCATGACATCTTGAACAAGTTCAGGTTTGCAGACATAGAGGAACCGGGAACACAGACCTTGCATGAGATGTGCAGATGCTGTTTCTACAATCATTGTCTACAATCTTCCAGAAATGCAAAATGAGAGATATGCCGAAAGGACAGAGCTGAGAAATGCTACAGGAGTTGTGCAAATACAGAAATAGTGAGGACAGACTGGACTGAACACAAGTGAGTCCTTCTGTGATGACCTGGAGGGTGATTCTGAGTTCTGCACAGAGTGAAGCTTACTGTGTGCTGTGAGTGGGCAGACGGTTCCATTAACTGACTGACTGCACACATGGGCCTTGGGTTTGGTTGGTTAATAATCTCCACTTTTGGGGAACTCCTGTGCTAGAAGCTATCATGCTTTCCTGACATTTGCTTCTTTGGTACTTGCCACCACTCTAAGAGCTGACGCTTATTTCCCACATCCCGTCCTCAGCCACACAGATAAAACCACAGGATGTGGAACTCCAACAAGAATGGGTCTAGGCTGGGAATGGTGGCACATGCCTGTAATCCTAGCACTTGGAAGGTCGGATCTTGGAAGGAGGATCGCCATAAGTTCAAGGCTCGCTTGAACAATATAGTGAGTTCAGGGTCGGCCTGAGTCACAAAGCAAGAGCCTATCTAAAAAAAAAAGGTCTAATTTAACATCACTTAACCACTACTCAGAGCCTCCTCAGACTGCATTTCAGTGAGTGGGAGGCCAGGGAAAATTCAACTGAAAGGAAATAACAATTGTGGGTACAGCCAGCAAGCAAGACTTCTGCTAAATCCCTCCCTCACTCTGCTTCTAAGGCATATGTTCTGTATTATTCTTCTGAGAGAAATGCTGTTCTGTGTGAAAATGCCATGCGTTTCTTTAAATTGAAAGGTCAAAATCATGTTATAGGAACGGAATATTATTTGATGGGTGGGAATCGAGACAGGTGCCCTGTTTATGTTCCAGTGATGGTTTCCTGTTCATGTGGCCAGGACTCATCCTCTGAGACCGATATATTATGTACATGCTGTTCACAACAACCTGTTGGTTTCATATATTCTGCTTTGAGTATAGTCACAGGCCTGGCAGGAAGCAAACTGATCTTCAAATCAGAGGCAGAGGAAAGTTTAACAGAATAGCTGTGGACAAAGAATTGGGCACAGGGAAGGGGCCAAAGGGCCAGGTGAAGAGGCAGAGGTTCCACAGCTCAGCTTCTCTAGAGAGGGCAAGAGTAGGGAGCAGATTCTGGGGTTCTGGGAGGGCAGGCAGCTGTGGGCAGCGCTGCCAGACATTTCTTCCCACCTTGAACTCTGCCAGGGTCTCCCACTGAAAGTCACAGAGCAAGAGAGCCTGATATTCCCAGGACACAGAAGGAGAGAAAAGAAGATGGATCTGGGTGGGATACAAAGAACACATGTAACACAATCCCTACTTCACAAAAAAAGAGAGGGCAGAAAGAAAGAGCAATGAAAAAAGAAGCAAGAACTAAAAGCAAAGAAAAACCTAAGCTTTCCAATGATAAAAATCAACCCAAAACATCCATTAGATGTTTTCTGCCCTTGAGCAGAATTAGCCCCATGGGATATGGCCTGATGTAGCTCTTCTACACACAAAAATTTATTGCCATATTTAAATATTGGCAGCTTTACACAGAAACCTGGATATCCTGTTTTTGTTGAACAATTCAGCCAGCCATGACAGTGGCTCCACAGTTGGAGCTGATGGGCTGCAGCCTCTTGTAGGGCAGACAGAGATGGGAAGCTCCCAGGACACAGTGTCTTCCCCCAACTTGATGGACGTGAAATACTTGGGCAGGTCTGCTGGCAGCTCAGACTGTATTGGTCAGGAGAGGCTAGCACCGCTGCACAGGACTACTCATTCTTAGCTTTCTGGCCACTGAGGCAGATAGGGGACCTGGACAGGGCTTTTCCTATTATAAAAGTATATTAACATAGTTCTCCTGGCTTCTGGAAAGATACTTGTTGTGACTTCTTTTTCTCTTGTGACTTTTGATGTTCACACAAAGCTCAGCTCAAACAAGAAGGGAAGAGTAACGGCAGAAAACATGACTATAGCATTTCAGAAGACAGATCTATATTTCTTTCTTTCTTTTTCTTTCTTTCTTTCTTTAAAACATGACTATAGCATTTCAGAAGACAGATCTATATTTCTTTCTTTCTTTCTCTTTCTTTCTTTCTTTCTTTCTTTCTTTCTTTCTTTCTTTCTTTCTTTCTTTCTTTCTTTCTTTCTTTCTTTCTTTCTTTCTTTCTTTCTTTCTTTCTTTCTTTCTTTCTTTCTTTCTTTCTTTCTTTCTTTCTTTCTTTCTTTC
>PVIC010036691.1:0-18449 GCA_004025085.1 Thryonomys swinderianus
TTTTTTTTTGAGACAGGGTCTTGCTTTGTAGTTCAGGCTGGCCCTGAGCTCACTATGTAGCCCAGGCAAGCCTCAAACTCAGCAATCCTCCTGCCTCTGCCTCCCGAGTGCTGGGATGACAGGCATGAGCCGCCATGCCTGGCACTTCTCTTTACATTTTTAAAAATTTGAGACAGGTGCTCAGGCCAAACTCAAAACTTTCAATTATCCTGTGTCAGCCTCCTGGAGTGCTGGGATGACAGGTGTATATCACCATGGCCAGCTGCTACATCTTTCATGGCATCAGTTTTTCTAGGGATGTTAATGAGATTCCTTAAAGAAATAAAAAGCACCATTTATACCCCTAAATTAATGAGGTTGTGTGTGGAGACATTTGCTTAGAGATAAAGCCTGGCCTTTCCCTATAAAAAATACTTTTTGAATATTTACTACTTCACAATATCAGCCATGGATTCTAGAACACGTTTATAACTTTAGATTCTCATACCAGAGAAGCTATGTGATATTTACATATCTGTGACCTATTTATTTCACTTATGAGTAGGTCCTAAAGGTACGTCCATTTGAGTATAAATGATTCAATCTCATCCTTCTTTATGGCAGAGTGATACTCCATTTTATAAAAAAAACTATTTGAGTTTCATGCAGTGAAGATTAAGTTTAATTTCAATCTTTCCAGTGTAGCCATAATTGACCCCCAAATCTATTTTTTCTATTGGATGCAATATCCTAACTTATACCTAATATGGCTAAAACAAAACAGGACCTTGAAATACAGGGAATCAGAGAGGACTCATGTTTCTTGTAACATATCTCTGCCCTTGTCCAGAAGTCATTTTTGATACCACCAGCGATAATCTCATTATTCACAGTATCTACTTGCAGTCGTGGGATCTGTTCGCACTGCTTATTCCGAATTTGTATTCCCAGCCTTCACCATGGTCCTGTCACTTTGTGGTTGTTAACTGAATGAAAGAAATCGAGCCTGGCCTTTCAAATAAGCATTGATCTTTTGGGGTGTGTTCTGATTTTTTAATTTAAAGTCCATATATATTGCTTTATTCATTTTGCTTGTGTTTTGAAAACCAATTTTGTTTTGGCTAAGAATACTTCCTGGATGTTCCAAAGCCTAAACTTAAACTCTTTTTAAAACAGTTATTTGAGAGTTTTTCAATTTGTCTTTCTTCCTTGACTGTCTGGAAAGAGATCACCTCTTTCTAGTTGCAAATAACATGGTGGCTGTGCCTTTACTTCCTTCTCAAATGCCAGATCCATCTTTCTAAAATGCAGCTGTGATCTTACCATATTCTTGTTTAGAACTCTCTTATGAGTTGTTTTATATCTTAGTCAATCCTGGATGTTTTTATCTATGTAAAAACCCTTCAGGGGGGCCGGAAAGTTAGCTCAGTGGTTCTGGCACTTGCCTCGCAAGCACAAGGTCCTGAGTTTGATCCCCGGTAACCACATACAATGCTGGGCGTGGAGACTCACGCCCATCAGCCATCAATACCACATACCACAGTGCCGGGCGTGGTGGCTCATGCCTGTCATCCCAGCACTTGGGAGGCAGAGACAGGAGGATTGCTGGGTTCGAGGCTTGCCTGGGCTACATAGTGAGCTCAGGGCCAACCTGAACTACAAAGCAAGACCCTGTCTCAAACAAACAAACAAACAAACAAACAACAACAAAAAAACCAAAAAACCCAAAAACCCTTCAGGGATTGACTATGACATCTCATGAGAAATGGCTAAAGGTGAGACTTAAGTATCCTGCAATGTCCTCTTTGATTCCTGACCTTTCTTTGGAGACATCTATCACTTTTATCCTCACTGCTGTTCTTGACTCAGTGTTTAGTTTTTCTCTATTTTGCCTTAAAGTGAAAAAAATTTATATCTATTATACCCAGTTTGAAAAAGGTGATGACAACCAAAAGAATGGAAAAACCAAGGGGAAAGAGCAGTAACCAGAGAATTACCAATGTCATAAAATATGCAAATTGCCAGTATAATTTTCATCTTAATTATTCAAGTAAAAGCAGCAGCAAAATGGACTTTTCTCCCTGTATTTATTTATCTCAAGACAATGGCTATATTCTAGTCCCAAATAGACTCTTAGAGTTCCTTGTCTATTTACACAGAAGCTTCTGAGTTTTATCTTTGTTTCTTCAGTATCAGAAAAATATTCATTTTATACATCTTAATGTAAGGAGAAATACCAACTTCTTTAAGTTTTTTCCTTATTCAACTTTTCTTGAAGATCCTTCTCTTAGACCTGGGTCCTGGTGTGGGATGAAATTCACAGCAGAGCTGCAGATTGCTAGCACAGGATGCTGTGAGGCATCATCAGTTTGCTCTAACCTTCTCCATTCAAGGTTTTAATTCTCTGTACCCCTGAAATCTGGAGTGCTAGCTCATCAATACAGCCATATAATTCTTACTTGTGCAATACTAGTATGCACGTACAATATGCAGAAGGGAGATTTTACTAAAATCCACTGCACTTAAAATTTACAATAGCTATATACCATAACCTTAACTTGCATAAAACTAGATAAAAGTAATCATCCTTTATAATCCAACACCTAGAATTCAACTCCTTAACAATAGCTTTTATGACCTGCAGAGTCTAATAGGCTGTTCTAAAATGGTGGAACTCAAACTACAGTCTCTGGATCAGCAGACTGCCTAATCAGAGAACCTGCTTGAATTGTTACTTTGCATGCTGCATATCAGGCCTGCAGAACCAGAGCTTTGGAGGTAGCACTCAGATTCCATACCTTAGCAAGTCCTCCAGGTGAGTCCAAAAAACACTATAGTGTGGGAACCAGTATTTTGGAAGAACCATCTCTATTCTAGAAGGCTATGTGCTAGTGTAAATTCACCTCTTGCAGCAAATTTTTGTGCACCCATTAAATATTTTTCCATTGCCAAGTGATTTGGCAAGAATGAGCTCAAAGAGGTAGATTACAATCTCTGAACCAGTGAATAAATTAAAGTTATCCTTGTTATAGTTTCAGCCAGGAAAAAAAAAAACAAAAAAAACACAGCTTTCTAAAAGCCTGAGCAAAAGCCATAATGGATAGAGGCAGAGGACTCCTTAAAATGGAACGTAGAACAGGTCCTGGACCCAGGGTTACAGAAAGTTCTTACCCAACATATGTTGCAGTTTGTGAGAACTAATTCTATCCATATTTGTCTTTCATCTGTGTGGCTTTCCTTTGTGGTTGGGTCTGCATTACAGGTGTCCTGTGTTCCAGAGAGTAGAGATCAAAAGAATTCACAGGACACCACTTCCCAGGATTCCAGTAGTATACAGCTAAGATATGAAACACCCTTTTAATGCTGCCATTTTCTTTTTCTACAAATGAGGCATTTAGGTTTCTAAGATAAAGACATTTCCCTAAAACAACATCAACAATAACAACAACAGCAGGGCTGGAGGATTACCTCAGTGGTTCCGGCGCCTGCCTCACAAGCACAAGGTCCTGAGTTCGATCCCCGGAAATCACATACAATGCTGGGTGTGGAGACTCACGCCCACCAACAATCAATACCATGTACCACAGTGCCAGGCGTGGTGGCTCATGCCTGTCATCCCAGCACTCGGGAGGCAGAGGCAGAAGGATTGCTGAGTTCGAAGCTTACCTAGGCTACATAGTGAGCTCAGAGCCAGCCCGAACTACAAAGCGAGACCCTGTCTCAGAAAAGAAAAGAAAAGAAAAGAAAAAAAAAATACCAACAGCAGCGACAACAACAGCTGCTATATGACGGCTTTAAACCTTGTCCTTCAAGTTGTCAGTGTTCCCATTGTGCTGTTTCCCATCATCACTGCTGAGCACACTAGTTACCCTAAACCCAGGGGATAGATTTATCATTGTCTCACTTTGCCAAGAACTTTTAATTGGTGCTTGTTGATGTACATTTCACATAGCAATTGCTCAAGTCCTGTCCTGGTCAAGCAGTCAATGTGTGCTTGAGACTCCTCAGTTCTTTCTCAGTAACAGATCACTGAGAATGTGAGTGGTGTCCTGACACAGATTGACCTGGCAGGAGAAAGAGAAACAGACAGTTTTTCCACCCTCTGCCTATAGAGTCTTGCCATATCCTGTCTAGGATAGAGTCATTTTGGCTTCTAAAACCGGAGTTTCATCTGGAAACCAAGTTTTCCTTCATCTGATTGCTTAGGATATGTGTGAGGAGGCATCTGGGATCCTACTTTATTGACCTGAACACATGAGGTCCATTCCAGCATATGTTGCTGCTACCTATTTTTTTCTCTTCAAGTCTTGGCATCTTATCTGGGAATTAGAAAAATGTTAGCTTGTTCTAGGAACAAATCTTTATGACTGCTATATATGAGAAACGCATCTGGCTGAGGGTTTTCAAATGGCACCCTTCAAGCTCCCGACATGTTTTAAGGTTGGGCCTCACAGGATGACATCTTTGACACATAGGCCTGGGTTTCCTTTGCTGACTGCCTACAAACCATCTCATTCAACAGTCCAGCTGTTTATCTCTTGGAGGATACTGTAGATACATGAGATCAAAATCCACTCATTTATTTAACTACTTGCCAGTCCAATTATTTAAATAAAGGACTCATTTAATTGCATATTTTTACATTAATTTCAGAAGATAATATAACAGAAAATACAAAAATGACAATTTTATCAAATGTAAATATAAGACCCACTGGTTGAAATGACACCTGCCCAAATGACACTTGGGATAGTCAGTATATAAAGAAATGCATTGCCCTAATGATGCTCAGGACAAACTGTCAAGTGGTCACTGTTACTAAATTTTTTTTTTTTGAGGCAGGGTCTCGCTTTGTAGTTCAGGCTGGCCCTGAGCTCACTATGTAGCTCAGGCAAGCCTCGAACTCAGCAATCCTCCTGTCTCTGCCTCCCGAGTGCTGGGATGACAGGCGTGAGACACCACACCCAGCACTGTGGTATGTGGTGCTGATTGCTGTTTGATTGTTGGTGGGCGTGAGTCACCATGCCCCAGCATTGTATGTGGTTACTGGGATCAAACTCAGGAACTTGCACTTGCGAGGCAGGCACCGGAACCATTGAGCTAAATCTCCGGCCCACTGTTACTAAATTTTAAAAATTGAAATAAAATTTGTATACAACATGGTGTTTTAAAACATGTATACATTGTGAAATGATTAAATCAAACTAAGTAACCCATTGGTTACTTCACATACTTATGATATTTGGTGATAAGAACAGAAATCTTCTAAGTGATTCTCTGAGTTTTTGTTAGTACCACACTACTTTGGTTATTATAGATTTGTAGTATATTTTGCGGCTAGGTATTGTGGTGCATCTAGCTTTGCTCATTTTGCTCAAGACTGTTTTGCTTATTTGGGGTCTTTTGTGGTTTTGTACGAATGTTGGATTTTTAAATTCTATTTCTTTGAAAACTGTCATTGGACTTTTAATAAGGGTTGCACTGACTAGATTGCTTTGGGTAGCCTGGGAATTTTAACAATATCAATTCTTTTGGTTTGTTGGGATAAATTTCCATTTATAGTCATCTCTCAGTATCTATGGGGAACTGGTTCTGGATCCTCTTTTCCATGATATCAAAATATCTAGATGTGTAGTTATCTTTGGATTATGTATAATACCTAATGAAATGTACATGATATGTAAATAGTCTTTATATTGTACTTTAAAGGGAATAAGAATAGAGTTGTTTTTGATCTTAGAGGAAAAGTTTTCAACTTTTCACTGTGGAGTATGATGTTAGTTGTGTTTATCATACATGGCCTTTATTATGTCCTCCTATCCTCCATTTGCTGAAAGTTCTTATGAAAGGATGTTGAATTTTTGTCAAATGTTTTTCTGAACCCGTTGAGATGATCCTATTTTTTTATTTTGTAGAAAGGGTCTCACTTCATAGTTCAGGCTGGCCCTGAGTTTTCTATGTAACCGAGCCAAGCCTTAAATTCACAAAAATCCTCCTGCCTCTGTCTCTCAAGGGCTGGGATTATAGGTGCAAGTCATCATGCCCAACATTGTGCTATGTGGTACTGGAAATCAAATTGGGACTTTGTACTTGGGAAGGAGATGCTGGAACCATTAAGCTAAGTCCCTGGTCCAAGATGATCATATGATTTTTGTTGTTCATTCTATCAGTATGACATATCACATTTATAGATGTGTGTGTTGAACCAATTTGAATCCATGAGATGATTCCCACTTAAGCATGGTGAGTTAGCCTTTCAAGATGCTAGTGAATTTAGTTTGCAATCATTTTGTAGAGAATTTCTTGCACCTGAATTTATCAAGAATATTTGTCTGTATGGACCTAATATACTTCTAAAAAGTTATAAGGTATTCTGGCATATCAGTATATAGAAAAAACCACAATCAGATCCAAATGAATTTATTGCCAAGTAGGGCAAATATCCATGGATCTCTGGGTTGCTTACTATTCCCAGAGCTCATTTTTATTTTATTGCTTTTTTTTCCTTGTGCTAGTGGAGATTGAACGCTGGCACTTGTGCATCCAAGGTAGGTGCAGTACCACTTGAGCTAAATCCTCAGCCTAGAACTCCATTTTTTGACTGTCACTTATGATAGTGATGCCTTTTAGTGGATTAGGAAGCAAGAAAGTCTTTTCCTTGCTGTTGTTCTGGGACTTATAGGTTATAGGAATGTGGGTTTCCTCATATAGAAATAAATAGTTGAGAGTTGTTGATGTTTTTAACCCTCAAGCTTACACAGTTTCATCTTAGTAGAGCTGCTTAATGGTTGTTAATAAGGAATCACATCACTACTTTCCTTGGCCTTCCCTTCTACTGCCAATTCCTGCATCTACCTCATCTGCAGAATCTGACTAAAGGAAAAGGTCAATCACAATTAAAGAAAAAGAGAGGCACTGTTAACAGGTCAGTTCCTGCCTGCCCAGCACCATCCTATCAAGAGATTTATCTGTTAGTTTCAGCCTTGGAGTTCTGAGGCACTTGGAGCCAAGCCAGGTATTGGTGAAGAGCGTCAGGGAGGATGAGGACAGAGGGGTGTAGCTAATTCCAGAATCTCCTAATTGGGAAGGCTCTCAGATACAGCTTTACATTCTCAGGCTTCTCTGCTATTTCTTGAGTGTGCCCAGTTCTATGCAGGAATCAGTTTCTGTATGACATCTGACAGCACAGGCAAGGGATCTCAGCAGACCCAGGGTGCTTCCACCAACTAGATTAAAGGTAACATAGCTTTGGCTTTCCTCTATTACACCGATCATCAGGATTTGGATGTACGTCTTGGTTGAGCACAAGTGTTCCATGACCTTATCTTGTGTAATTTGGACTCTAGGTTACTCTTGACTCATAATTCAATGGAGTTTAGCTCCATCTTTCACGTCAGTTTTTCCTGTGGAGGGTCATTGAAATCTGTAAATCTTTACCAGTTTGACAAACAGAAAAATGAGTCCTGTGTTATTGACATTTTAAAGTTGTACAGAGAGGTCTCCCAAGAGTCTTAGTTGTTTGGCATATTATTTCCCTTGGAAACCTGAGAATATAAGTATTCTAGAAGCAGATGTTTTAGGACTAGAGCTGACCATGTCAACACAAACGCTTACACACTTTTTTGGGTCTTTAATAGGTAATAACTGCATAACAAATTGTTCTATCAGAGCTAATTGCTTGCCTGTTTGTAACACGTGGCATTATTCCAGAGTGTCCTTGATTCATTTGTCAAAAAGAACTCTGAAGGTGAATTGCACTTTAGACTTATTGCTTACAATTTTGTAGTTTTTAGATGCATGGTGGGAGGCACTGCTAATTTAATAATTTAGAAACAATTTGGGTGTAGTTGCATTGAAATAAAAGCATAACATCTAAAGGACCTTTCCTTCAGCCACCTTATAGTTCACTGCCCTTTTCTGAGATAGGTCTACAGTGATCTATTCTTTTTTTTTTTTTTTTTTGAGACAGGGTCTCGCTTTGTAGTTCAGGCTGGCCCTGAGCTCACTACGTAGCCCAGGCAAGCCTCGAACTCAGCAGTCCTCCTGCCTCTGCCTCCCAAGTGTTGGGATTATAGGTGTGAGTCACCACGCCTGGCAACAGTGATCTATTCCTTTTGTTTCCATTTTAATATCATGGCTTCCTTTGAATTTTGTGTATAACTCCTTTGTGTTTAGGGGCTGTGCCTTGTTTTCTGTCAGTTTATAAAGAGCCCAGATAAATGAGTTTAATGAATTTTGCAGTCTCTGGGAAGTGAGATCTCAAATGCTGAGAAAATATGGCTCTTCCTTGTTATGTGATCATGGGTATTTTAGTTGTGCACAGACTGCACTGCTGAGAGACTTTGCCTGGAATCAATCCCCAAAGGAAGGCTTTGTTATGACAGTTACCCTGAGTCCTGAAGGCAGCCAGGGGAGGGAAAGAAGCCACCTGAAAAGTCACCTAGAGGGCAGTGCCAACTTACAAGTCCATGGTCAGGACCAGTGTGTGAGGCATAATAGGGTAAACTGTACTCAAAGTCCTGAATATCTACTCTTCTGGGAGTTCTCTAATGCAGGGATAAGTAGTAACTGTGTTCTGGGCTGATACTTTATCTGAAGCTCGCTGTTTTGGACTCATTTTAGAATTCTAATATTTTTTCACAAAGACAATTTCAAACAGGACATCATCAGATCTGAAATTTAGTGGTCAATTTGCCACTGATAAACTGCATACTCTTAGGCTTTTTCCTTCAGTTTCCTCATCTGGACACCAAAGTTATTCTAAGATCTCTAAAATCTGTTTTCCCTCTAAAAATCTGCCTTCCTTACTCAGTTAACCTCAGGTTTTCTCCTCTCTGGTGTTGAAAGATGTGCACTAGATAAACCTCCCTCTTCTGCTGTGAGGACCAGGCCAGACTTCTTGGCCAACACTGCTTTCTGGCAGCATCAACCTTTTGAGGTCGGTAAAGGCTCAAAATAGTTCAGAGGCAAAAATGTGTAGTGACGGCATTTATAACTGGTTGGCAATGGGTCGAATTATGTCACTCTGCAAAATTCATATGCTGAGTGCCTAGTCTCCAGTACTGTGACATGTAACATTATTTGGAGACAGGGTCAGTGCACAAGTACTATTAGGATGAGATCATAGGCTCCTACATCAGCATGACTGGTATTCTTAGAGAAAGGAGAACTTTGGACACAGACAGATGCACAGGTAGAATGCTGTGTGAAGACTGGAGTTATGTGACACAAGCCAGGAAACAGAACACAGGAGGGAGGCCTGACACTGATGTTTCTTTTATGACTTCAGAAAGAATGTGGCTTAGCTGAGGCCTTGATCTTGAACTCCTAGCTTCCAGGCCTATGAAACAATAAATTCCTGTGTTATGAGCCACTTAATTTGTGATGCTGTTACAGCAGCACTAGCACCCTAATATAACCCGAATAGAAATCAGTAGATCATTGCTCTATGTGTTAGATATAGCTTTCCTGGACAACTAAGAAATTATGATGAATTGAACTTGCTTCTGACAATATACTGTATCCCATAAAGGTCAACATCACTAGTGATTTTTTTTTGAGACAAGGTCTCATTTTGTAGTTTAGGCTGGCTCTAGACTCACTAGGACCCTAGCTTGGCCTCTAATTTGCAGTGATCCTCCTGTCTCAGCTTCCCAAGTGCTGGGGTGCCACCACTATGTCCAGCACTAGGTTGTTCAAATGATTGGATTGTTTTTGTATAATATAAGACAAGGGATAAATTTAGTAGGATGAATGTCTCAAGTTAAATTGGCAAATAAATTGGGCTACAGGTTCAGTGAAATAATTTCTACTTTAAACAGCATTTAAAATGTAGGAAATTTCATTTTCCTGTTAAACAAGGGCAACATTTGATTTCAGGCTGCTCTTAGCAGTTTAATTCATGACTCTCATTTTTGATCATAGCAATGAAGAAAGGAATTAACTGTGGTCACTTCTGTTACTGGGAGCTGTTATCTCTGTCTCCAAAGGTACCCCAAACCAGAATATACCAAGAAAACTGGGACAGAAATTATAGGGCAGGACTTTGGAAACAGGGTGTGATTGGAGAAGCCAGGAGGGAAAGGAAATTTTGTCAGTATCTAGAGTTCAGCTGGAACCTCATTAACACTTACTGAAAGAGCTATCACTAGATGTTCCCTCAGAAAAGAATATTTAAAAAAATAACATTTGCTGTTCATAAAAATCCAGGGAATTTTAGATATTTGGGAAATTCTACAACTCTGACTTACATTATTTGACTGATGTTGTCTGAAGCTGAGATTCACTCTCTCTGTGCTACCAGTTAAACTTTTCTCTGACTTTGGCACTGCACATGCCTCACATATCTTTGGCTGTTGTTCAATACCCAGATAATCTTAGTCTGGGAGATTAATGTTGCTATGTCAGCAGATTCAAGTCCTAGGCATGGGTGTAGTAAAGGATATCTTAAAAAAAAAATACCTCCGGGCCGGAGGGTTAGCTCAGTGGTTCCGGCGCCTGCCTCGCAAGCGCAAGGTCCTGAGTTTGATCCCCGGAAACCACATACAGTGCTGGGCATGGAGACTCACGCTCACCAGCAATCAGTGCCAGACGTGGTGGCTCACGCCTGTCATCCCAGCACTCGGGAGGCAGAGACAGGAGGATTGCTGGGTTCGAGGCTTGCCTGGGCTACCTAGTGAGCTCAGGGCCAGCCTGAACTACAAAGCGAGACCCTGTCTCAAAAAAAAAAAAAAAAAAAACCTCCATAATGTTTTTGATTTTGAATACATTTTCAGTGAGTTCATTTACCTTATTGAAGCAAGGAACAAAAGATTAGCATATTGCTGTTTAGTACTAAAAAGGAAAGATGACTTGTTTTAAAAATATTTCTGGGGGGGCTGGGGGGCTTAGCTCAGTGGTTCTGGTGCCTGCCTCACAAGTGCAAGGTCTTGAGTTTGATCCCCGGTAACCACATACAATGCTGGGCGTGGAGACTCACACCCACCAACAATCAATACCACATACCACATACTACATACCACAGTGCCAGGCGTGGTGGCTCACGCCTGTAATCCCAGCACTCGGGAGGCAGAGACAAGAGGATCGCTGAGTTCGAGGCTTGCCTGGGCTACATAGTGAGCTCAGAGCCAGTCTGAACTACAAAGTAAGACCCTGTCTCAAAAAACAAACAAACAAAAAAAAATTTCTGGGGATCAAGGGATGGAGGGAGGGGAATGAAAGAGAAGAGTTTGAAGATGAAAAAGGAACTGAATATGTATATGTTCACGTACCAGCTCTATATAAGGTATATAATAAACATTCTATACTGCAGCCATGTGCTTAATAAACCATTTCTGAGAAACTGTCAGTAATTATCAGGAGATAAAATATATTTTCCTGTTTTTTTTTAATAAGATCAAATAGGTAGTTTAAGGATGTCTGTCTTTAGTCCTAGACAGGGTACAGCTCATCTACTATAGATTCATTCCAGAGATATGCTGTATGACTTAAAAATTTTATTATTTTTTCCATACTTAATCTCTGAATTTCCTATCAGTATAGGCAATTAAAGATAAGATTATAAGCGTCAATATTTTGGTAGAAGGGAACATGTGATTCATTTAATTAAAAACATAACAAGTAAATGGCGAGTAGCGACCCTTTATTGTTCCTTATATCTTAGCTAGGCTACCACCCTTATAGCAGGTAGGACTCATACCCAGGCTGGAGCACCCTTAATCCTAGCATTGCATCATGAATCATTCTCAGCATTACATCCTTGATTTCCCAGTGTCACATATCTAGATTCAGCCACCTCTGAAAGCCCTACCTATGACTGCTTGGGGTTTTGGGATATGGAACGTTCAGACACAAGCCATAATGCTGTAGCTGCACCATCTCAAGGCTTAGGGGAGGAGGGAGCTGTGTCTAAGCTTCCTTACCATGAGTGTTGGCAGGATTGGATTTTTGGTTGGCCACGGGTCAGAGGCCTCTACAGTGCTTATCCATGTAGAGCTCTCCATAGGGCAGCTTTTAACATGACAGCTAGCTTCCATCAGAGTCAGTGAGAGGCCAGGAAAGTAAGCAAGACAGAAGCCAGAGTCCTTCTTGTGATTTTATCTTGCAAGTGACACCCAATTACTGCCATCTGCCTGTATTTGGTCCAGTCTGCAGTCAAAGGTGTGAAAAGTAGAATGTGGAATCACTCAAAGCCTTTTAACATTTGCCAACCCTGTAGGATGGCAGGTTTTGTGGAATTAACTATAAATTGTTCTAATTGAATAACTACCTTTCTATTTAAAATGTAGTTCATCTGATAGGGAAAATATGGAAAAATATGCATTTGATGAACAACTTTACTATAGCATGATCTGACATTGATGTTTGTAGTATAGTATTTCACCACTACTATGGTTTGAGTTTAGCTGTCCCCCCAAAGACTCAAGCAGATGAGATGGATTTTTCTTTTTCTGAGGTAATTGAATCTGATATGTATGATGCTGGGGTTAAGGGTGTATGAATAATAAACCACTACACAACAGCTATTAGTTTGGCATCATGCAAATCCCTAGTAGTGTAAATAAGATAAAACTTTGGGTAGAAAAAGTGCTATTAAACTCTCCCCCTTGCTGCTGTTGCTACACTGGGGGCCTCTTGAAATGCCTCTCTCATTACCTTTGCTGCCTTGTGTGCCGTGATGCTTCCCCTCTGTGATGTTTGTTTGCCATCGTAGTCTTGGAGCCAGCTGATTGTGGACTGAAACTCTACAAACTGTGAGCCAATAAATCCCTTCCCTTTTAACTTTGGTTTTGCCTCAACAATAGCAGAAAATTAACTAACAAAATCACTTAACTATTTTTATTCTATGACTATTTTGCTATAAAATTTTGCTTTTTACAGAAGAGTGCTTTTTAATATTTTATTAATATCTGCAACTATTATACTAAAATAAAAATATTATGTCTTTAAAAAAAGCACAGAAGTGCTAATATGAAAAACCTGTGGAGAAGGGTTAATGCAGTCATTTTGCAAGCAAGATAGGTGTCATTTAGAGAGGTGGGTGAGCTTTCACAATGTGTTACAGCAAAACATAACTCTCATAATTATTTTTCCTCTGTAACTTACAAGGGTTTTTGTATACGAGTAAAAAACTCAGCAAAAGTGTAGAGAAAGTGCTGAAATTGTTTCTTTTATCTTTTGAGCATTTGTCTTTATGAGTAACAAAAAATCTGTACATACACAAACATTAAATTATGGTATTTAGTATCCCTTCAGTCTTTCTTAATGACAGTGGCCCAGAAATGGGTTGCAATAGATCATGAATATTTCTGTCATGAACTATTTCAACAATGATCTGTTGGAACAAGGCTCCACTTGCAGATTCTGATAGTTTTGAAAGATTTCCTCCTATCCTCCAGTATAATTTTCTGAGCCATTCAGAAAGGAATATTTTCTATTCTTTTTCTACTCACTTTAGAAACTTTTAAAATAGGGGTTACTGTTTGAAGACAGAAATACAGCAAGTAAGTGAAAGGAAGTGATGAAAAAACTCAAAGTTGGTGGGAAGCAGAGCAAGACCTGTCCTGGGTTTCAGGCTGTGCACCTAGGATTAGCAGCCCAGAGGAGCCAGTGTGGCAGTCAGTGAACTAACTGCATGAGGAGCGACTGCTCTGCCTGCTTTCACAGGGGTCTGGCTAATATGAAAGTAACACCCTGGTCTGATCAGTTGTTTAAAAAAATACCTGGGCCAAGAAGGATCAAAGACAGTGGGATTGTCTGACAGACTTTGATGGTTTTGTGTGGATTTTGAATACCATGATGGCTAAATCAGCTGTGTATGTAGATGCTGTCAGCTAAACCTATAGCCAGTTTGATGAAAAATAGTAGCATATTCTTTAAAAATTGTGAGAAAACATCTGAACTTTATAGTCTCTTGAGAGTTTTTCAGTAGTTTTTTTGCTAGTGTTCTCAGTTTGAATTATGTTTCTATGGAAATAAATTCAATCCTGTTAACTGTGGGTGACCTCAAGTAACCTCCTAATGAGCTGTTCCACCCCCAGACTGTGTTAGCTCCTTCCAACCCTACACCCTGCAGTCTTATTAACTTTCCTAAAACACCTATGTCAGTGTCTGCACAGAAGAATGCAATGGCTTCTTATTCTTCCAAATTAAAGCCTTGTTCTTATATTTATTCCAGGTTTGCATCAGCTTTCCCATATCTATGTAATACTCATAATGAATACACAACCTTACCACATATCAATAATATTAAAAACAATCTGACTACTTACTATCTTGACTTAGCTATTGACATTTCACATATCACATGTTTAAGACAAGGTCATAGTTTTATTACCGGTTTCTCCTCCAGGCTTTGCCATCATCAGCTTGCAGTGGTTTGGTTCTATAAAGTATCTATTCATTTTGCTTGCCTGTTTTTCATTGTCTTTTATTTTGATAGGTATAATTTTTTGAGTTCTTTATATATTCTAGATATTAATTCTAGATATTAGTTCTCACTGGCAATTTTTTCCACATTCTGTAGGACGTCTTTGATGGTTGATCAATTGTGTTGACTTGAGTGACAGTAGCTCAACTAAATTGGCTCAGCAGTTTCATTCCCTATAGCATGGAAGACCCAACCTAGGGTGACTAGTCACCTGGATGGTGTACAGGGAAAATGAAGAAGAGCAGAATGGCTTCTGTTTCAGTTTTCTGTTTCAGAAGTTACAGTCTTTGCCTTCATTTGGGACATCATGTCCTAAGTTCCAGTGAGACTCTTCAGTTTCTGGTGCAGACTCTAGGCTTCCAGTGTAAGTTCTTCAGCCTTCTGTTGCAGACCTATCAGTCTCCTGATACCGACTCACACAGGACACTGCAGCGAGCGCCACACCTTCGACTGAATCCTTTGTTTTTCAGTGTGAAGATAGACTCTTTGCACTCTTTTACATCTGACTCTATGAGTGGTCATGATAAGCCAATCTTGTAAATTCTTATATATTTGTATATTTCATATGATATCTGTTTCTTAGTAAATGGTGACACAAAATCTTTTCAGTCTCTTGGTTGTACTTTTGCTGTGAATAGTCTTTTTTTTTTTTTTTGCTTTTTGAGACAGGGTCTCGCGTTGTAGTTCAGGCTGGCTCTGAGCTCACTATGGTGCCCAGGCAAGCCGCCGCGAACTCAGCAATCCTCCTGTCTCTGCCTCCCGAGTGCTGGGATTACAGGCGTTAGCCACCACGTCCGGCATTGTGAATAGTCTTTTTAATTTGATATTGTCCCATTTGTTGGTGCTTGGAACTATTTCTTGTGCAACTGGGGCTTTATTCAGAAAGTCTTTACCTATGCCTGTGACTTCAGGAGTTTTACCTATATTGTCTTCTATCAGGTTATATGTTTGTGTTTTAACATTTAGTTCTTTGATCTATTTGATTTTACTTAAGTACATGATGAGAAATACAGGTCTAGATTTAAATTCACTCTAACATTAGGTAATAGTTTCTTTTTCTCTGAATGCTTGTGGATACTTATTACTTTTTATCTTTCTGATAATTGGCATCCAAGTGGGGATGAGATGATGTGATGTGGCTTCAGCTTCATTTATCTGATGATTAATGACACTGAGCATTTTTTCATATCCTTGTTCACCTATAGATCGTTTGAGAGATATTTATTTCAAGAATTTGTCCATTTAAAATCTGGATTACTTGTTCTTTCCAGTGTTGAATTTTTTGAGTTCCTTATGTATTATGGGTATTAATCCCTTGTTGGGTGAATAGTGTGCAAAAACGTTTTCATATTCTGTAGGTTGTTTCTTCAATCTGTTGATTATTTTGTTGCTGTACAAAACATTTTTAGCTTTATATAATCTTGTCAAATTTTACTTTTGTCGTCCATATTTTTCTTTCTTTCTTTCTTTTTTTTTTTTTTTTTGAGACAGGGTCTCACTTTGTAGTTCAGGCTAGCTCTGAGCTCACTATGTAACCCTGGCAAGCCTCAAACTCAGCAATCCTCCTGTCTCTGCCTTCTGAGTGCTGGGATGACAGGCGTGAGCCACCATGCCCAGCATGTCACCCATATTTTTGAGGTTATATTAAAAAAAATCTCACCGGGTGTGGTGGCTCATGCCTGTAATCCCAGCACTCAGGAGGCAGAGCCAGGTGGATTGCTGAGTTGGAGGCTTGCCTGGGCTACATAGTGACCTCAGAGCCATCCTGCACTACAAAGCGAGACCCTCTCTCTCTCTCAAAAAAAAATCTCTGTTGACACACTAATAAGTGAAATAAATAGATCACAGATATGTAAATACCATATCTTTTCCCTGGTATGAGAACCTGTAAATGTAAATGAGTTTGAGAATGTATGATAGGTTTTTTTTTTTTTTTTTTTTTTTTTTTTTGCTTTTTGAGACAGGGTCTCCCTTTGTAGTTCAGGCTGGCCCTGGGATCACTATGATGCCCAGGCAAGCCGCAGCGAACTCAGCAATCCTCCTGTCTCTGCCTCCTGAGTGCTGGGATTACAGGCGTGAGCCACCATGTCTGGCATTTTGGTATGCGGTGTTGATTGTTGGTGGGCGTGTCTCCACGCCCAGCATTCTATGTGGTTACCGGGGATCGGACTCAGGTCCTTGCACTTGCGAGGCAGGCGCCGGAACCACTGAGCTAACCCTCCGGCCCTGTATGATAGATTTTGTAAAATAGGAAATATTCAAAGGGAATATGGTGGGGGAACAAAATGAGGGGAAAGAATAAATATGATTTGGAAAGAAAAAGAAATAACATGTATATAAGGGGTGAAGGGTTGTGGGTGGGTAGGGAAATGGATAAAAATGAGAAAGAACTTGTGTCATATACTGGTACAAATTCCCCAATGTTGAGTGTGATTGTGAACTGTATATAAAATGTACCAATAAAGAATTCAATAAAAAAATTCTCTGGCCAGATCAATGTCATGAAACCCTTCCTATATGTTTACTTCTAATGTTTCAGACTTCATGACTTACATTTAAGTCTATTTTGATTTGATTTAAAACATTTTAGCACATGTTTGGAGTATGTGCATTATACTTGAGGGGGTGGATACATGTGCATAACACAACCTGTTTTCTTTTAAAAAATCTCTTTCCCCATCCCTCTCCCCTTTCCCTTCTCCTCTAATTCTCCTTTCCCCATTTTCATTCTTATTGAAATTGTTAATCTTAGTTTGTGTTTATAGCACATAATTTTTATATTTATTGAGCTATTAGATTCTGGTACATGTTGTGTCTTTATGCTACTTATTTTCCCCTTGCTTCCCCTACTCCTCTTCCTTATCTCTTGTACCCCTGTCCAGTTCCAAGAGATCCACCTCCTTGTCTCCTCTGAGGAAACTGAAACTGGTTCCCTATCTCTTGTCATGTAAAGAGGAACCTTTAAAATGTGCAGGGTCGACGGCGGACGGACCGGACCCAGCAGCTCCGGGACCGCCGTGCCGTGATTCCAGCGGACTGGGGAACTTGCGGAGGATGGACCGGACCCAGCAGATCCGGGCCCGCCGTGCCGTTTCCAGCAGACTGGGGAATGTGCGGCGGGCGGACCGGACCCAGCAGCCCAGGGCCTGCCGTGCCGTGATTCCAGGGGACTGGGGAACTTACGGCGGATGGACCGGACCCAGCAGCTCCGGGCCCGCCGTGCCGTTTCCACCGGACTGGGGAACTTGCGGTGGACGGACCGGACCCAGCAGTTCCGGGCCCGCCGTGCAGTGTTTCCGGCGGACTGGGGAACTTGCGGCGGACAGACCGGACCCAGCAGCTCCGGACCCGCCGTGCCGTGAGTCCAGCGGACTGGGGAACTTACGGCGGACGGACCGGACCCAGCAGCTCCGGGCCCGCCGTGCCGTGATTCCAGCGGACTGGGGAACTTGCGGCGGACGGACCGGACCCAGCAGTTCTGGGCCCGCCGTGCCGTGATTCCAGCGGACTGGGGAACTTGCGGCAGACGGACCGGAACCAGCAGCTCCGGGCCTGCCGTGCCGTGATTCTGGCGGACTGGGGAACTTACGGCGGACGGACCGGACCCAGCAGCTCCGGACCCGCCTTGCCGTGAGTCCAGCGGACTGGGGAACTTACGGCGAACGGACCAGACCCAGCAGCTCCGGGCCCGCCGTGCCGTGATTCCAGCGGACTGGGGAACGAGCAGTGGACGGACCGGACCCAGCAGCTCCGGGCCCGCCGTGCCGTGTTTCCAGTGGACTGAGGAATGAGCAGCGGGCGGACCGGACCAAGCAACTCCGAGCCCACCGTGCCATGCTTCCAGCGAACTGAGTGAGCAGCACGCGGACCCGGCTGCAGGGTGCAGTCCATTTCCAGTGGACTGAAGGCCGCCCAGCAGCACACTGTATCCCGGAGCTGTGCAGTGAGGAGTCAGACATAGAGGTAACTCATAAGCTCAAAGTATCCAGTATAGAACCTAACAAACCTTTTTTGTCTTATTTACTGTGTTTAATACTGATAT
>PVIC010036692.1:0-18437 GCA_004025085.1 Thryonomys swinderianus
CCAGCAGCTCCAGGCCCGCCGTGCCGTGATTCCAGCGGACTGGGGAACTTGCGGCGGACTGACCGGAGCCAGCAGCTCCGGGCCCGCCGTGCCGTGATTCCAGCGGACTGGGGAACTTGCGGCGGACGGACCGGACCCAGCAGCTCCGGACCCGCCATGCCGTGATTCCAGCGGACTGGGGAACTTGCGGTGGACGGACCGGAACCAGCAGCTCCGCGGGCCCGCCGTGCCGTGTTTCCAGAGGACTGAGGAACGAACAGCGGGCGGACCGGACCCAGCAGCTCCGAGCCCACCGTGCCGTGCTTCCGGCGAACTGAGTGAGCAGCACGCGGACCCAGCTACAGGGTGCAGTCCATTTCCAGTGGACTGAAGGCCGCCCAGCAGCACACTGTATCCCGGAGCTGTGCAGTGAGGAGTCAGACATAGAGGTAACTCATAAGCTCAAAGTATCCAGTATAGAATCTAAGAAATCACACTATAGACAAAATAAATACAGCATATACCTACAGATCATTTCATCCAAAGCTGTCAGATATGTATTTTCCCTGTTAGTATATGAGATATTCCCCAACCTAGATCATGTGACATCCTACAAAACAAATGTCAAGAAATTTGCAAACATTGAACTCCTTGTGCTGCTGGCAAGCCAGGTCCTCACATGGCAGGATCCCAGCCACCACAAGAAACTGGTAAGACATCTTCATTACTTTTCTCTTTAATGAAATTTTTCAGACAAGACCCATAGGTTGTGATATAGAATATAGGTAGAGTTCACTACAAAATGATAAATTTTCAAAGAGGGAGGTAGAGAAGAGCAGAGAAAGAGACAGAGGATACACATTCAAACTGGAATGTGGGCAAATGCCAAAAGGTTGCTTGTTTCATTTACAAGCACTAAGTAAGGTCTCTTGTTACATTTATATGATTAGCTGTTTTTCAGGGAGTATCCTTTCCTTCCTCCAAGGTCATTGTTCTTATCCAAATAAGTTAGGCTGTGTTTATGTACTTTAAAGAGAAGCAGGACCCTGTTTACACCTTAAGTTTGGTTTGAGGCTTTGAGGTTTTTTTTTCAGCCACTCCCTCATCATCTGGACTTTGTATGGGGCCTGAAGCTTATCAGCACACTTACATGATGTTACATCGTTTAGAACTACAGTTTGAGACCACAAGCTTGTGAGGATTTTATTTATACCTAATGTTAGGAAAGTGAAAGAGAAAAATATATCTTTTTGGCTGTCTCCAAGCTTGCTAATTTCTTTCTGCCTCACACTTCTGAGTTTCTTACCACAACACAATCAAACTAGAAATCATTAATGAGAAAAAAACTTTGGAGAGTGTACAAATACATGGAAATTAAACAATTTTGAATAATAAAAGGAGCACGGGAAAACTGAACAGGAAATATAAAAATTTGAAGCAAAATAAATTTGAGGCACTATACTCAAATATATACAATAGAGCAAAACTAGTAGCAGAAGGGAAGTTTATAGCAATCAATATTCACATCAAAATAGTAGAATGATGGCAATAGTACAATCATTGCATCTCAAAGAACAAAGTAATGAATGAACCAAACCCCTCATTAGTGGAAGGAAATAATAACAGATCAGAAATAATGGCATATTGACTGAAAAGACAGTATAAAAGAGCACTAAAACAGAGCAGATTCTCTTCTAAGATGAAGTAGAAAAACAGATTTTTGGAAATCCACAATGAAATCAAACATCTACAAAATATCCCCTAGAGGCAGAGACAGGAGGATTGCTGAGTTCGCGGCAGCTTGCCTGGGCACCATAGTGAGCTCAGGGCCAGCCTGAACAAAAAGCAAGACCCTGTCTCAGAAAGAAAAAAAAAATCCCCAAAATGAACAGCAGGTTCTTCACTAAGGTAAGTAAAACAAATACTTAGACTAATTGACAAAAAGAGAATACTCAAATAAAACTAGAGCTCCGAGGTAGACATTACAACTGACAACCCCAGAATTTTTTTAAAAATTAGAATTATAATAAACACCTATATGTAAATAAGCTTGTTGACTTGGAGGTAATAGACATATTCTTAGATACTTACATCTTACCAAGGCTGAATCATGCAGAAATAAAAATTCTGTACCAATAACAGGATTAAATCAGTAATATTAGAACCCAAACATAATAAAAAAAAAACCTTCAATGGCTTCACTGCAGAATGATACCAAATTTTCAAAAAGTAAGTTTTAAATTGCTCCAAAAATAGAATAGTGAAGAATTTTAATGTACCTGTTCTATTAAGCCATCCTTACTCTCACAAGTACTCCACTACGGAGACAACTATAGAATGGGAGAAAATATTTGAAATGATACAGCTGAGAAGGAATTGGTATCCAGAGTATACAAAGAAGTACAAAATTCAACTGCAGAACAACAAATGTTCCAATTTGAAATGAACTATGTATGTAAAGAGATAATTCTCATTAGCAGACATATGAATAGATAACAGATACATGAAAAAATGCTGAACGTCAGTAATAGGGAAATGCAAATCAAAATAAATTGAGTCATTTATGTGCAAATGGACACACCTTGAGGCCACACTAATAAGTGAAATAAATAGATCACAGATATATAAATACCATATCTTTTCTCCAGTATGAGAACCTGTAGATGTAAATGAGTTCTAGAATGTATGATAGATTTTGTAAAATAGGAAATATTCAAAGGGAATGTCATAGGGGATAGTAATGAGGGGAAGGAATAAATATGATTTGAAAAGTAAAACCACATGTATATAAGGGGTGGGGGTTTGTGGGGTGGGTAGGGATATGGGTAAAAATGAGAATTAACTCGGGTCATATACTGGTACAAATTCCCTAATGTTGAGTGTGATTGTGAGCTGTATATAAAATGAACCAGTAAAGACTTCAATTTTTAAAAAAATCAAAATAAGATTATCAGCTCACAGCCAAAGGCCAAAGATTAAAAAAAAAATACTAGCAAGGATGTGAAGAAAAGAAAGCTTGCAGACTATCACTGAGAATATAAACCAGTGCTGTCATTTGAAACAATATATCAGTCACTCACAAGATTAAAAGTACAAAGAGCACATTATCTAATAATCCCACTCTTGTGTATATGTGAAAAACAAATGAAATCAGTATGTCAAGCAGACATGAGCACTCTCATGTTCATTGCAATACTATTCACAATAACCAAGAACTGGAAACCCTTAGGTTCCCAACTAATGAATAAAGAAAACTGGTGCATGTAAACAATAGAATGAAGGGAGACTCTCATGACAGACTAGAAGAATTAGCACATACGGGTCACTTGGGGACATGCACCGACAACAGCACGTACACGGGTGTGGGTGAGCCACCGGTGGTGGTGGGAGGGAGGCCAGTCATAGGGATGTAATTTGAAGGAGAAGGTAAACCAATGAAATCTGGAAACAGTAGTTAGAATAAGAAGTGGGATGACTACTGGATTCCAGTACTACTTGTGCAGGTTCTGAGAATGTACCATCTTGGGAAATATAGAAATTCCTCTGGAAGAAGAAGCCAGATGAGGTGGGTAGCTACCATTGACCTCAGTGCCTAATGGGCCAAGCAGTTTTCCCCATAGGATGTGAAGCCTAGAGAGTAGGATGTTTGCCTGGGAGGATCTCTCATGTTCAGGGAACCATAGAAAGATTAAGCTAGAGAATAAAATGTTAACTGCTGGGATGAAAATAGTGAGCCTCAGAGGTAGGAAGAGGAAGAGGGTTTGGTGCTGGTTTAGGACCTGGCACATCGACTCTGTTAGATCTGTAAGCCAGACAGAAACACAGGTGCTTGCATTGCCTGGGATCTGCCAGAAAAAGAATCTGGAACAGCAATGAAAGAAGTTGTTTCCTGCCTAACACTGGACGCTATTGATTGTTTGAGTCATAAAGAGACCTGTAGAGCAGTTACAGAGCTGAGATAAATGATCACCAGGGAAAAAGAAAATAATATGAAACAGCTCCAGTGGAGGCTGTCACCCGTAGATTTCCAGATGCTGCTGAAATCACGGGACACAGAGCCCCCTGGCAAGTAGTTGCATTGTAGGAACCCACAAGTACAGCAGGTAGAGAGAAAATGCTAGTATGGTGCTGTCTCCTGCCCATCCCTGCAGGCCACAAAAATCACTGATGAAGAGAGGTTCTATGGAACAAGGGCATAGCTGTAAACTGAGAGTACAGGAGTCTGGAGAGGTGAGGTGAAAAAGTTAGTTCCAAAGCCTGGAACAGGTGCTCAATCTGGGATCCCAAGGTTAACGTCTGTGAGAGTGAAAGGCATGTATTGAGGCCATCATATCGAGAACACCAGAAACTTCTGAGCATAACAATCTAAACATAGCCAGACTGTCAGTGCCCGTAAGCAGTGAATTGAGACTAGGGAATTCAAGGCCAGTGTGTGTTTCTCCTTATACGCTGGCTGGTATGCAGAGACTCCACTTGCTCCCAGTCACAGCAGGAAGAGCCACAAAGCAGGGCAGCTTACAGGGCAAGATAACATCTACTGAGGACCTAACTCTTTAGAATAATGCTGTAGAAATGAAAGTCCCACTTTAAAGGGGAAATCAGGTTCCCTACTAACTCATACTCCACTCTAACAAGAATATTGTGTTTTTCTTTTAGTAGTCAATTGCACCCACATCACCTTTCCTTATGTCACTCACCACCCTCTCTTATTGCTTGTGTGTACTGAATACACAATGACAAGTTTGGAGAGATTTTGCCTTTGCCCAGTCTGAGGCACTGACCTGCCTGTCCCCCATTTATCTGCAATATTGTTTTTGTCTTGTATCCTTCACGTTACCCCTCAAAGTAGGCAGCCATGCAGCTTGGTTGATTCCTGATAACTGCTGCTCCAAACAGGAGCCTGTTCAGGCCTAAGAGGGAAAACAGATGGAAAGGAAGAGGACATGAGGCAGAAAGAGGACTCTCTGGGATAAATCTGGAGTTATCTGGGCAAAAGTGAAAGATGAAGCACTGGATGCCTCAGAATGCTTTCAGTTAGCTGGGAAAGAATAGGGGAGAATCAGTCAGAAGAAAAAGACAGTATGTTCAGCTACTATGCATGCTACTGAAGCAAGCCAGAGCCCAAGTTACCACCCTTACACTGAAAACAAAACCCATTATTGAAACTTGTTACACATAATCTATGGTTTTCACAGGCAGGAACTTCGGCAGTGGGAACGGGAGAGAGTGGGTAAAAATTTAAAAGATCTCATGACAGAGGAGAGCCTATCTCTACTGAGACCTTTTCATGTTGGGGCATAGTAAAATCAGTTTGGGGTCCTTTAAGCACTACCCCAACTGAGGATCCTGCCCTTGGTCAGGATGAGGAGGAAAAGGTACTGGACATTCCTCCCACTTCTTGGGAAGACCTAGAATTAGATGAGGCTCATAAAGAAATGCCATAGCTTACACCACCTAAATACCTAACAATGAGATATCCCATGTGGGAAACAGGGAAAGGGAACGTAACTAGGACCTTTGCCTTAGGCTCTAGTCTCCTGTGAGTCGACGGCACATGGTGAAATAATAACTAGATAGAAGTGAGGCTTAGAGAAACAGCTTCGGCCTGATCCATGCTACTCTGGGTAGCTAGACTCCAGGCCCCAGCCTGCCACAGCTTTTATTCAGCACCTCTAGAGTAACAAAGTGTAACAAAGACTCAGAGGGCAAGGAAGACACCAGCGTAGTTCTGCCCTGAAGCATCACAGCATGAGGGACCACCAGAGTCCTTGTTGTTACTGGAGGTGAAGGTAAATAGAGTCCAAGATGTAGGCAGGCAGGAAGGCCTGGTCAGTTTTGACCTTCCAATTATTTCTCTCAAACAGGATTGTTCCCAGCAATCTTGAACCTTGCATGTCTAAGTATCAACAATGATTATGCAAGCAGCTACGCAGGAGAACTTTTGTGGGCTTATTGCTTTCCAGTAACAGAGTTGATTCAGCCAATCAAAATCAGTTTATTCCCAAACACCAGGTGTTTGATTTCAAATTGCTTAAGGATTTAAAACAAAGTGTTGTTAATTGTGGAGCTCAGGGACCATTCAGTTTGGCTATTTTGGACTCTGTGCAGAAGATTTATGGTCTAATCCTTCATGATGTTAGATACCTTGCACATTCTTGTTTGTTCCCTAGTCATATCTCCACTTTAATGTACAATGGCAGGAGCTTGCAATGGACCAGACCACAGGAACAGAGGGAGGAATATGGTCAATGCAACTGAGGAAATCCTCTTAGGAAATGGATCCTTGAACCCCTCGCACTATGGTTACAATGTATGATACAGAATTGTGATCAGGGAACCATATACACAATTGACTGATAGACTACAGGAGATGGTCTGCCAACAGGTTCCACACATGCACGCAACAAACACACTTTTTCTTTAACTTGCTTATGATAATGCAGGTCAGGATTGCAAACAGGCTCTGCCATGCCTAACTGTGAGAAGAGACATTATCGAGCCAGACATTGCTGCTTTAAATATTATAAAGATGCCACCCCTTTGATGGGAAATGGGAAGAGGGCTCTGCCTTGGGTCCGCCAAGAATAACAGGGATGACTCCTGCTGGGAATCAGGACCTGAGCCAGATTTACCCAGTACAAACCCACCAACAGACCTGGTTCCCAGGAAATGCTTCCCTCACTCCAGGAACTCCAGAAAGCTCAGAATTAGGCCTGCCTTGAGCTCATAAAATAAATCTTATGGGGGTGCTAAACCTGTTAAGATACCCACTGGGATTTGGGGATCCCTATCAAATGACACTATTAGACTGATCATAGGAAAAGAAGATCTAAATTTAAAAGGTCTTATGGTCTTGCCAAGTATTATAGATGGAGACTGTAAAGAAGAAATTCAAGTTATCATCTAGTTTACAGACATTTGAGTTTCTTAACCAAGTGATTGTATAGTTAAGTTAGTCTTCTTACCTATATTTTAAAATGACACTAAAAACTACAAGACCCAAAAAATAAATAAAGATTTTGATAATACTTCTAAAAAGGAGGTATACTTTACCAAAGAGTTGACCAACGGAAGGACCACATGCTCTACTAACATTAATGGAAAATGTTTTTAGGGCCTGTTATACTCAGGAGCCAATATCTCTGTAATGGCCTCTTATTAGTGGCTTGCTTTTTGGCCTTCAAAACTGGCTTTGACCTCATTAGTGGAGCTTGGATCATCACAGTAAGTTTTACAAAATAGAGCCCCTTGCCGGGCGTATTGGTTCACGCCTGTAATCCCAGCACTCAGGAGGCAGAGGCAGGAGGATTGCTGAGTTTGAGGCTTGCCTGGGCTACATAGTGAGCTCAGGGCCAGCCTGAACTACAAAGAGAACTGAACTACAAAAAAAAAAAGTACACAAAATATAGCCCCCTTATCATACTCAGGCCAGAGGACCAAACTGGTTTGTTTTTACCTTTTTTTTTTTTTTTGAGACAGGGTCTCACGTTGTAGTTCAGGCTGGCCCTGAGTTCACTATGTAGCCCAGGCAAGCCTCGAACTCAGCAATCCTCCTGCCTCTGCCTCCCAAGTGCTGGGATGACAGGCGTGAGCCACCACAACCAGCTGTTTTTACCTTTTGTAGCA
The DNA here is from genome assembly GCA_004025085.1 of Thryonomys swinderianus. Taxonomy (NCBI): domain Eukaryota; kingdom Metazoa; phylum Chordata; class Mammalia; order Rodentia; family Thryonomyidae; genus Thryonomys; species Thryonomys swinderianus. Next base: position 7,606 of record PVIC010036692.1, read on the forward strand.
CCTATATCTGTCAACTTGTGGGGGAGAGACTTACTAAAGAAATGGAAAAATAAAATTAACTATCAAGGCTACAAAAATATAATGACAAAGACAGGATATATGTATGGATTAGGATTAGAAAGCCCCCTGAAACTTTAAATGTTGAAATTAAATTAGACTACAGGATTTTTTATAAATCCCATTTTTAGTGGAGACTATTGATCTTCTCGTCCCAAAACAGCTTTAGTTTTACAAGGGAAAACTGAAAATCCTGTTTGGATAGATCAATGGCCCTATAAGAAAGAGAAACTCATACATTTATATACATTAGTACAATTAGGTTATTTAGATCCATCAGTTTAGTCCCCAGAATATCCCTCTATTTACATTCCCAAGAACTCCAGAAAATGGGGATTATTTCAAGATCTGGGAGTGGTTAATACCTGCCTCCAAACAATGAGGGCTTTACAAGTGGGTCTTCCATCTCCCACTCTTGGTCCAAGATGATGTCCCCTAATCACAAGAAACCTTAAAGATGACCTTTTGTAACAATTCGTGACCATCCATGTTTGCCTTTTCTGTACCTAGAGTAAACTTTTTTTTTTTTTTTTTAGGTGTGAGCCATCACTCCTGGCACTGTGGTATGTGGTGTTGATTGCTGGTGGGTGTGAGTCACCACGCCCAGCATTGTATGTGTTTACCAGGGTCGAACTCAGGACCTTGCACTTGGGAGGCAGGAGCTGGAACCACTGAGCTAAATCTCCGGGCACCCCCCCCCCGAGTAAATTTTAAAGAGCTTATGAAAAGATATCAATGGATAGTTTTACCATCCATCATGATGAATAGTTCAATTTTGTGACAATATTTTGTAGGACAGTCCTTATAAGGTGTTAGAAGACAGTACCCTCCAGCATATCGTATTCATTATGGATGATACTTTATTAATTTGTGGTCTAAATCCCAGTTATATGATTTATTTGCCTTAATAAAAAAGGACTTAAAGTTGTTCAGTCTTTGCATAGTCCCTAATAAAGTACAAATTTCTAACCCTTTAGGAACCCTACTAACAGAATGAACAGTAAGACCTCGAAAAATCAAAATAAGACAAGATCAATTATTTATTATTATTTTTTTTGAGACAGGATCTCGCTTTGTAGTTCAGGCTGGCCCTGAGCTCACTATGTAGCCCAGGCAAGCCTGGAACTCAGCAATCCTCCTGCCTCTGCCTCCCAAGTACTGGGATTACAGGCGTGAGCCACCACACCCGGCACTGACAAGATCAATTATTAACTCTAAATGACTTCCAAAAATTATTGGAAGATATCAATTGGATCCATCCCAAATTGGGCATAGGTACTTAACAATTAAAACATCTTATGAGACCTTGCAAGGAGACCCTCAATTCTCTAAGACAGTTAAACTCTAAGGCACAAAGGAAGTTACAACTGGTATGAAAAAATGTTACTAGAATGACAATTTTATCATATAAATGCTAACCAAAACCTTGTTTTGTAGGTTTTAAATTCATTCATTTGCCTACTGGACTCTTGGGTCAGTTCTGTGATTCTCACTTGTTTCCTATCGAATGGCTGTATCCTTTTAACCAATTGTCAGAAACTTACAGCTCTACTGAACAAATTACTAAATTGTTGTATTTGGAAAGACCTACTTTTGTCATTTGTTTCTTTGCCTCCTGAATTGATCCTTCTATAATAGTATTAACTCAATATATCGGCAAATTGCTGTTGCTGCTTTCATGGGACAAACTGAAAATCATTTTCCTGATAATCCTATTTTTCAATTCTTTTCAAAACACTCATATATGATTTCCAAGATTACTCAACTAGAACCCACTGCTGATTTCCAACCTATTTTACAGATGGCTCTTCTAAAAGAAAAGCAGCCATTTGGAGTAAAACATTTCACCATGTTATTTTAATCCCAGGACTTCAGCTCAGCATTCAGAAATATCTGCCATTTTATATGTTCAAGAACTCAGAACATTTTTGTGTAAATATTGTTAGTGATTCGACTTACACAGTATGACTCCAGTGGCAGGAAAAGGGTACAGGGCATATATGCCAAATTCTTGCTTAAATCCATCACTTGGGCAGATTACCCTCCTGAAATTTATCGTAAGTATAGGATCTACCATGATCAAATGGACTAGAGCCCTGGCCGCTTGTCATTAGTGGATATGTGGTCCAAGGCTGATACAAATTATGCCTCATACTTTACATATCCTCTATTATATTTGCAATATAAAATAGTATGGTCCAATTACTGCCTACCTGCTAGCCCCCAACATTGGCTGATACACAATCATCAACAACTAATTTTAGGCCTTGGCTTTATTAATGTGTGAGGCAAAAGTAGTAATTCTTTTGATCTTCATGTCCCTCTCCATACGGTTTGTACAATTTGGAAAAAGTATGCAGAAGATGCCCCATTCCTTGAGATATTTGCAGAGGAAAAGGGGAAATAAGATGCTTTTGGAACAGTATGAATTTATAAAGCCCTGTGAGGTAGGACTAATAATGTTCCTGAGTGGCATGATGCTTTATGAAAGAACACCAGTGCCTCAGCTAGATAGACCCTCCCTGAAGAACAGTTTACATGGGAGGGGACAGGATTTGTCCCATCAGTATCACAAACTATTGATGATGGTGATCCAGACCTATACAAGAGACTATTTGGAAACTTTTCTCACCTTACTTTGTTTGAGAAAAATGGGTGGATTTTTGTGTAAACCTTGCTTCAGGCACCATTCCCTTGCTTGTTAGACAGAATAACAGAGGCAAAGTTTCATTATGTATTCACAATCCTTGTAACTTTCTCTAAGGAGCTGCAGAGTGGAATCAAAAACTTCTACAGTAAATCATCATATTAAGGCTAGGGTTGTCCTTAATAGCACCCTATTAATCCTGGGATGCATGTCTGGGGTATGAATGCAGGTAAATTTAATAGAGTTTTGGGCTCATACTCCAGCATTACATTTTATACAACCCCTGGTTAATCACCTTATACACAGAACTAAAAGAATGATAGGATTTATTATCTCTGGAATAGTTTCTTTAGTATTGTCTATTTATAATGTGGCAGCTTCTCCAGTTACTCTCACCCATTCTGTTCAGAAAACACATTTTATAGATAATTGAACAAAAACTGATGATGAAGCCTGGAAAATGCAACGTGCTGTAGATACAAAGTTGCAATCTCAAATTACTGTTTGAGAGATTACTGTGGTATGGGTAGAAGAACAAAGCAAGAGCTTGTAGTTATATGGCCTCAAATGTCATTAAAGGGTTACTTGATTCTGTATAACTCCTTTACCTTAAAATTAATCTTCTTATCCTTGGTAACACATTAAAAATATATCCAAGGAGCAATGCATAGAAATATAATATGGATCTTGATGAACTTCACAAAGAAATTTTATCCATGTCTCAACAAACTCAAAATTTTGATGAAAAATTTTGAAATTGGGACAAATTTTCAGATGTGCTTGATCAACTAACTCCCTTCAACTACTTCAAGGCTCAATTCTGGTCCTACACTGGCATGCTTGTGATAATTTGTTTATGTCCTCTGTTCTATTTTTAGTCTGCCACAGAGGAATTCGACCTAACCAGCACCTAGAGGCCTTACAACCACAACACAGTCTTAGCTAAAGTCTTCAATCAAATAAGAATAAGAGGATAATTGTTGTGGACCAAATTCTGTGAATTGAGGTTAGGGACATTCAAGGCTGATACATATTTTTCTTTGCCTTGTGGGCTGGTTGGTATGCAGAGACTCTGCTTGTTCCAAGTCATGTTGGCAAGACCCACAAAGCCATGATGTCTTAAGGGCAAGATAATACCTGCTGAAGTGCTGACTCTTCAGAACAATGTAGTAGAGGTTAAAGTCCAACTTGGGGGGGGAGTGGAGGTTCCCTATGTAATAATTTATACTCCTTTTTACAGGAATGCTCCTTTTTTAAAAAAAAATCAAGTGTATTGGTACATTTTAGGAATATATTATGTTCACATTCCTCATTGAGAATTTGTAGCTGTACATGATGTCTTAATTCCTATTTTTCCCATTCACATACCCTTATTACACCCCACCCTCTATATACATAAACTTTGCTTCCATTTTTTCCTTTTTACCATCAATTTTTTTCTTTCCATTCTTTGTTTTTCCCTGCCCCACAGTTATGCTTTCTCTTTGAGCACTTTATTCCTATTTCACAATATATATCATACATTTTGCACCTGATATGATATTTACACATGTGTGTCCTATTTATCTTACTTACCAGTATGGCCTCAAGGTGCATTCATTTGCTGTAAATGCCTCTAATTTATCATTCTTATGGATGAATAATTCTCTATTAAAAATCAGATTTTCTTTTTCCAGACTCCAGTTGATGGGGATTTGGGCTGTTTCCAACACTTAACTATTACAAACTGTGCTGCGATAAACATGGGTGCACATATGTTACTGTGCTATGATGCTTTCATTTTTTCATGTATATACCTAGCAGGGAAGTAAAACCCTCCAAAAAATTGGAATAGAAGTTCTTTATCTCATCCTGATAAAAGGTATTTATAGAAAGCCAATAGCCATCATTATTCTAAGCAGTCAAAAACGGAAAACTTTCATGCTAAAATCAGGAACAAGACAAGGATGTCCACTGTCACAACTCTTGTTCAGTACAGTACTGGAAATGTTAGCCACAGCAGTTGGACAAGAAAAGGAAATAAAAGAAATAAAGATAGGAAAGGAAGAAGTTAAGCTGTCGCTGTTTGCTGATGATGTGATAGTCTATATAGAAGACCCTAAAAACTCAGCCAAAAAACTACTTGAGTTAACTGCCAGGTTCAGTATAGTAGCTGGGTACAAGGTCAACACCCAAAAACCAATAGCCTTCCTATACAGAAATAGTAGACTCACTGAGAAACTGGGGAAACACTTCCAATCACACTAGTATCCCCCCAAAAAAGAAATATGTAAGAATCAATCTAACAAAGAAAATGAGGAGGCCAGAGATTTAGCTCAGTGGTTCCAGCGCCTGCTTCTGCCTTGCCTTGCCTCGCAAGTGCAAGGCCCTGAGTTCAATCCCGGTAACCACATACAATGCTGGGCGTGGTGACTCACACCCACCAGCAATCAATACCACATACCACAGTGCCAGGTCTGGTGGCTCATGCCTGTAATCCCAGCACTTGGGAGGCAAAGACAGGAGGATTGCTGAGTTGGAGGCTTGCCTGGGCTACATAGTGAGCTCAGGGCCAGCCTGAACTATAAAGCGAGACCCTGTCTCAAAAAAAAAAAAAAAAAAAAAAAGAAAAAGAAAGAAAGTAAAAGACCTTTTCTGAAAATTACAGTACTCTGAAAAAAGGAGATCAAAGAGGATATAAGAAAATGGAAAAAATCCCTTGCTTCTGGGTAGAAAGAACCAATATTTTCAAAATGGCCATATTCCCAAAATTGCTATATAGATTCTTGCAATCTCCATTGAAATCTCAACAATATATTTCACAGAACTAGAGAAAATAATCCAAAAATTTATCTGAAATCAAAAGAGATGTAGAATAGCAAAAGCAATTTTAGGCAACAAAAACATGGCAGTAGTATCACAATCCCAAACTTGCTACTAGACTACAAAGTACTGTGATGAAAAACAGCATGGTACTGGCAAAGAAAGAGCTGAGGACGAGGGCAATCAATTGGAAGATGTAGAAACAACTCCAGACATACTACGCCATCTCATCTTTGAGAGATGAGGCAAAAAAGCCAAACACCCTCAGTGGAGGAAATTCAGCCTCTTTAATGGTGCTTTGTTCTTCTTTTACTAGCCTGTTTCACCCACCAATGCTGTTCCTTGAGTCACTCACCACTCCTTCTGATTGCTGTGTGTACTCAATAAATGGTGGCAAGCTTGGTGAGTCTTTGTCTTTGCCCAATCTGAAGCACTGAACTCATGGACCCTCGTTTATGTACAATATTGTCTTTGACTTTTATCCTTCACCATATCCCTCAAGCAGTAAGCCCTGGGACTTGGTCATTCCCTGACAATTTACAGTAAACAAAACAGCAAAGCAACTGTCCTTTTTATTGCTTGCTAGATTTAAAAAATATTATTTTACGGTTTTATTTTATATATAAATATGTGTATATTACCGCACATATACTTTTTATGGTGTTATTTCTGTTAAATTCTATGCTGTTTTTATATATGCACATGTCAATGAATGCTTCTTAATGATATCTAACTTTACTTGACTATTAGTTCAACAATTGGGCACAATATCTCTATCCTCTGTCTCGCCTCTCATTTATAATGCCATACATTCTCTGCTTTCTTTATGCTCCCAACATATCTTCTTCTTGGCTCTTCTTCCTTTTATGCATATCCTATCTATCTAGCTAGCTAGCTATTGTGTGCTTTATATTTGAAATGTCCTCCAAAACCCACATATGCTGATTGATGAGGCTTACGGAATGTGATTAGATTATGGGAATGCTACAGTTGACATGCTGTTAGGGGATGGGGTGTGGTTAGAGGTGAGTCACTGGGAGTATCACCTGGAAAGTATGTCTTCTTCCCTGGCTTTTCCCTTCTCACTGTACTTCCTGGGTGCCACCATATAAGCAGCTTTCTTTTTTTATTTTTTGGTACATTTTATTGGTACATTATATATACACATCACAATTACATGCCACATTGAGAATTTGTACCAGTATATGACACAACTTAATTCTCATTTTTCCCCTCCTCTCCCAACCCTACCTCCCCCAACCCTATATATACAAGCATCGTTTCTTTTTTTTAACCATCAATTTTTTTCTTCATTTACCCCTAACCCCATTACCCTCTGAATATTTACTATTTCACAAAATCGATCATGCATTGTAGAACACATTTACAACTTCAGTTTCTCATACCAGAGAAAATATACAATATTTACATATCTGTGACCTATTTATTTCACTTACAAGTATGTCCTGAAGGTATGTCCATTTGAGTATAAATGATTCAATCTCATCATTCTTTATGGCAGAGTAATACTCCATTTTATTTTTTAAAACCCACAAAACTATATGGGAAATAATCTTTACCAGTAATTCCTCAGACAAAGGGTTACAATCCAGAATATATAAAGAGCTTTAAAAAATCAGTCCCCCCAAATTTAAAGACCCAGTTAAAAATGGGCATCTGAATTTTCAGAGGAAGAAGTAAAAGCAGCTAAGAAGTATATGAAGAAGTGCTCAATGTCACTGGCCATTCGAGAGATGCAGATGAAAACAATTCTGAGATTTCATCTCACTCCACAAAGAATGGCTGCTATCTTGAAATTAGCCAGCAACAAATGCTGGCAAGGCTGTGGAGAAGGAACGCTTCTCCACTGTTGGTGGGAATGTAGGCTAGTACAACCATTATGGAGATCAGTGTGGAGATTCCTAAAAAACCGGGATTAGAGGTTCCATTTGACCCTGCAATTCCCCTGCTGGGGATATACACAAAAGAACTACAAGATTCCTATCACAGCGACATATGTGCACCCATGTTTATAGCAGTTCAGCTTGTGGTGGCTAAATGGTGGGAACAACCCAAATGCCCATCAGTTGGAAACTGGATAAAGAAGATGTGTTTTTTAATATAAAATGGAGTATTACTCTGCTATAAAGAATGATGAGATTGAATCATTTATACTCAAATGGATGTACCTGCAGTACATACTCATAAGTGAAATAAGTAGATCACAGATGTGCAAATATCGTATATTTTCTCTGATATGAGAAACTGAAGTTATAAATGTGTTCCAGAATGCATGACTGGTATTGTGAAATAGTAAATATTCAAAGCGTAATGGGGCTTAGGGGTAAATAATGAAGAAAGAAGAAAATTGATGTTAAAAAAAGGAAACATTGGGCTTGAGGATTAGCTCAGTGGTTCCGGTGCCCGCCTCACAAGCACAAGGTCCTGAGTTCAATCCCCGGTAACCACACACAATGCTGGGCGTGGAGACTCACACCCACCAGCAATCAATACCACATACCACAGTGCCGGGTGTGGTGGCTCAAGCCTGTAATCCCAGCACTCGGGAGGCAGAGACAGGAGGATTGCTGAGTTCGAGGCTTGCCTAGGCTACATAATGAGCTCAGAGCCAGCCCGAACTACAAAGCGAGACCCTGTCTCAAAAAAAAAAAGGAAACATTGCTTGTGTATATAGAGGTGGGGGGAGGTAAGGTGAGTAGGGGAGGGGGATAATGAGAATTAAATTGTGTCATATACTGGTACAAATTTTCAATGTGGAGTGTAATGTGATGTGTATATATAATGTACAAATAAAATGTACCAATTAAAAAAAAGATGTGGAGTTTATAAAGTTTTGTTGTTGTTGTTTTGTTTTGTTTTGTTTTATTTTGTTGTGTTTAGACAGGGTCTCATTTTGTAGTTCAGGATGGCTCTGAGCTCACTACGTAGCCCAGGCAAGCCTGGAACTAAACAATCCTGCTGCTTCTGCCTCCCAAGTGCTGATATTACAGGAGTGGGCCACCACGCCTGGCATTATGGTATGTGGTACTGATTGCTGGTGGGTGTGAGTCACCATGCCCAGTATTGTTATATGTGGTTACCAGGGACTGAACCAGGGACCTTGCACTAGCTAAGCAGGCACCAGAACCTCTGAGCTAAATTTCCAGCCCGAGTTTATAAAGTTTTATAGAAGTTGTAAAGAAAGGTGAAACGCTGGAAATGAATTCAATAAATAAAAAAAAACTCAATTGAAAGTCTTGGCAGTAGGCAAAGAGTTACAAAACCTATCAAGACATGAAAACAAGATGGAAGTATTAAGTGATCTAGTTGTTAATATAGAAAAATAACAAAAAATAATCAATTGTCCAAGAGCACTTAGGATTAGGATTCACTGAATTTGAGAAAGATGTCAAAGTGAGAGTAATGGCATAAAATTTTTTATTCCTTGAAATTATAGCAGAAAATTTCCCAAATCTTGGAAACATGATAGATAGTTGAATAAATGAGGCATTTACAAATGCAAATAGACATGTCCAAAAACAAAAACACATGATAGTCAAAATGCAAGAAAGTCAGAACAAATAACACTGTATTAGAAGCTGTTAGAATTGCCAAATCACTTGAAGAGGCAAAAACTGGAAGAATATAATTGCCAACCTAGATTGCTATACTTCACAGAGCTATTTCTCAAGACCAAAGGAGAAATAATAATCTTCTCAGGTAACGTAAGCTGAAAAAACTCACAACCACTATGCCCAAAATACAGAAATTATATAAGGGAATCATAAGCATGATTAATGCAGGAAGCAACACTCATGAAGCTAAAGGAAAGAATATCACTGGGAGAGTTATTTATCAAATGAGAAACAGTCACAAAGCAATGGAAAACAAAACAACAGAATCAGAGGAATTAGCACATACCTTTCAATAAAACTCAACATAAATGGTCTTAATTCTTCAATATTATGACATAGAATGACAGATTAGATTAAGAAATAAAAGCAAGACTAATCTATAAGTGGCCTGAAATATGCCACTTCGCCTGCGAAGATTGAAAGTGAAAGAAAGACAAGTAATATTTCAAGCAAGTATTGCAAGAAAGCAGGCAGGAGCATCCATCTATTTTAGTAACTGATATAGTTCAGGTCAAGCCAAAACTAGTCAGAAGACATGCAAATATCACTTCATAATGAGAAAGAAAACAATTCCCCCAGGAAAGATAACAATCATAAATATGCATGAAACTAATTTTAGTCCACTTAGTTTTTTAAAACCAACCCTACTTGACATTAAATGATAAATAAACACCAATGCAATCACAGTGGGGGATTTCATTACTCCACTTTCACAAATAGGTGAACCAAACCTTTAAAAAGTCAACACAGAGACCTCAGAGTTAAACCACAAATAGAAAAAATAAAATTAACAGACATCTACAGAATATTTCATCTACCAGTTGCAAAATGCACATTGTTTGCCACAGTCAACAGAACTTTCTCCAAAATACATATTTAATTCAGAAAATGTGTCAATAAATAATTAATAGATATACCCTTATAGATTATATGAGATCATAATGAAATGAAACTAGAAATTAGTAGCAAAAGAAACCACAGAAACTGCACAAACACAGATATAAAAATAGTACCCTCAACTGGTCATTTGATCACATAACATATTACAATAAAATATAAATATTTGTAGAATCAAATAACAATGGAACTGGGATGTATCCTAATATGCAGAACAAAGAAATTAAGTTCTAAGATGGATTTTTATAGTTATGAATACCTATATTAGAAAAAGATTGATCTTGAATAAATGATCTAACTATGCATTTTAAGAGCCGAGAATGTCAAAACAAGTCCAAAGATGAAAACAGTAGAAGAAAAGAAATTATAAAGATAATGCTAGAAATTAATATTTTATTCTAAAAAATCAGTATAATGATCAAAAAGTTCCTGTTTGAAAGGCCAGATTAGATTGAAAAACCCATTAGCCAAACTTACTAAAAGATAACCACATTAATAAAATTAGAGATTTGGGCCGGAAGGTTAGCTCAGTGGTTCCGGTGCCTGCCTCGCAAGTGCAAGGGCCTGAGTTCAATCCCCGGTAACCACATACAATGCTGGGCGTGGTGACTCACGCCCACCAGCAATCAATACCACACACCACAGTGCTGGGCGTGGTGGCTTAAACCTGCAATCCCAGCACTCAGGAGGCAGAGACAGGAGGATTGCTGAGTTCAAGGCTTGCCTGGGCACCATAGTGAGCTTAGGGCCAGCCTGAACTACAAAGCGAGACCCTGTCTCAAAAGAAAAAAAAA
>PVIC010036693.1:0-18450 GCA_004025085.1 Thryonomys swinderianus
GATGAGGGGAAGGAATAAATATGATACAGAAAGAAAATAAAAGAGCATGTATAAGGGGGGAGGAGGGGGGAGTGGGTAGGGATATGGGTAAAAATGAGAATTAACTTGTGGCATATACTGGTACAAATTTCCCAATGTTATATGTGATTTTGAGATGTATATAAATTGTACCAATAAAGAATTCAATTAAAAAAAGATAGATGGGATTTAAAAAGTAAGCAAAGTAGTTTCTAATATTTGTTACGATCATTTCTCTCTTATTCAGCTGTTTGGTATTTATTAGTGGTATCACATTACATATTTTAAGTGAAAATATAAAATCAGTAATTATAGAGAGTTGCACATTATAGACATTTTATTTTGCTGAGTGACTATTTGAAACTTTTTGCTACTGACCTGTCATTAGTGTGTCAAAGATATTAAAATTTTAATATTTAATATTTATATTAATATATCAATAGAAATATATTATCCTAGATTAGTATTAAATTTTAAAATATTTAGTACTTTAAGAAATGGACTATGTGAAATAAATTAAGAAAATAAAAGATTAATTTTTCCTTCTTTTTACTGTACTGTATTAAAAGAAAATCTTCAGCATTCTTTACCCCAATGGTGAGAGTGTAAATCACTGTAGCCACAGTGGAAATCAGTATTGAATTTGCTGAAAAAAACTAAACCCAGAACTACCATTTGATCCAGTTGTACCACTCCTCCATATATACTCAAAAGGTTTAGAGTCAGCACATTGCCTAGGGACCTGCATACCCATGTCCACTGTTGTCCAATTCACAATAACTGTTTATGACAACTGAAGAACCTCTCAATGATTAAGGGTTCACATAGAGAATGCAGTATTAGTCATAAAGAGCAACAGCATCACATCTTTTAGACAGAACTAGAGATCATCATGTCAAGTGAAATAAACCAGATTCAGAAGGATAAATATTGCACATTTTATCTCATATATGAAAGAAAGGACAGAAAAGGAGGGAGAGAAGGAGGAAGGGAGAAAGGAGACAGGAGAGAGAGAAAGAGAGATCATGAAAGTGGAAGGGTGTTTTAGAGAAAATGAAGGGAATAAGGAATAAGGAGGAGAGGAAGAGAAAGCAAGGGAAGTAATGATGGACAGAGATGATCAAAATGTGTTATATGCATGTATAAATATGCCAGTGTGAAATCTACCATTCTGCATATAATATGCACTATTGAAAGACTTTAAACAAAATAAATTTAAAAGTATTTCATTGTTACAAATGTTAAATGTTAACAGTTCATGAGTTTCACAGCACTCAAAGCTGGAAGAGATTCAGAAAGTTCTGCTTTAATAGTAAGAACAGTGGGCTGGGGCCGGAGGGTTAGCTCAGTGGTTCCGGCGCCTGCCTCGCAAGCGCAAGGTCCTGAGTTCGATCCCTGGTAACCACATATTATGCTGGGCGTGGAGACACGCCCACCAACAATCAACACCGTATACCACAATGCCGGACGTGGTGGCTCGCGCCTGTAATCCCAGCACTCGGGAGGTAGAGACAGGAGGATTGCTGAGTTCGCGGCGGGCTTGCCTGACCACCATAGTGAGCTCAGGGCCAGCCTGAACTACAAAGCGAGACCCTGTCTCCAAAAGCAAAAAAAAAAAAAAGAACAGTGGGCTGGGATAGGCTGAACATAGAAGCAAAGTAGAAAGATCACCTGGTTGGCTATATCTTGGCATCTCCTTAGTTGGGCCTGGGGTGACGGGAGGGTCCGGTTATATAACACATCAGTCAGTTGGTTCTTTATGATTGAGACAAAGATTTTTTTTTTTTTTTTTTGCTTTTTGGAGACAGGGTCTTGCTTTGTAGTTCAGGCTGGTCCTGAGCTCACTATGGTGCCCAGGCAAGCCGCCATGAACTCAGCAATCCTCCTGTCTCTGCCTCCCGAGTGCTGGGATTACAGGCGTGAGCCACCACGCCCAGCATTATATGTGGTTACCGGGGATTGAACTCAGGTCCTTGCGCTTGCAAGGCAGGCGCCGGAACCACTGAGCTAACCCTCCGGCCCATGAGACAAAGATTTTTAAAAAATTATTTCTTTAATTTGTTAATTTTTTAAGTGTACGCTTCCAAGTTAACTTTTAGTTTGATTATATAAGAGCTCTGGCTATACAGAGAACTTCAGGCTAATGATATTCTTCTTATTTTCTTTAACAATTTTTATATTCCTAAGATAAACTTTTGGATATTATATTTTTGTAAGCGATCCTATAGTGGCATACAATTGTAGACACCAGCATTGCCATGAAAAGAAACCCATATATAGTTATTTGCATTGTTGAGAGTGCTTAACGTGTACTCATATTTTGTTATAATGTGTAGTAATACAAATATTCATGGATTTCTACTGTTTTAACAGTACGTGGAAGCATTTTATATGCTTGTACTTTGATTTTGTGTATTCAGTTGCAAAATGATCCATGAATCAAAAACAAACCTACAAAGAAAAATCCTATAATTTTTGGTACAAGTAACATCATACACTTGGAGACATCATTTGGAATTCTCAGGCGATTTTGGTCTTGTTTTCAGACTGTACTCATTATCGACACTTGTTTTCTGTCATCTCAGGAAGTTTTGCTTGATGTAAAACATTTATTCCAATTCATATCGTACTGATGTTTTCTTGTAAACATCAGAGTACTAGTCTCTCATTCAAGATATACTTAATATTCTTGGATGTAGAGAGAGGCCAGCTGAGGGTCACAGTTGTTCTGTCATTTGCAAGGGTAGCAGAATACTGCTCAAACTGCAGGAAAATATTTGAAAATCGTTAACACAACTACAAAGTATTGCATGGGTCTAAAAATCTGGTACTACTTTGTAATTTATTTCAAGTGGAATATTCTAACAGGGGAACAAATGAAAGCAATCTTTTCAATGTAGTCTATCTTCTTTCAAAATTTTAGCTTCTTGTATTGACAGTGTAATGAATATGTTGGAAGATCTATCACCAGATTCATAAACTTTGTAAATTACTTCTATGTTTGTTTGCTTTAGGTTTGCTTTTTTATGTATCACTTTATGCTTTTTCAAGTATCACTCAACATGCCAAAAATCTGTTTAACTCTAAGCTAGCCTGTAAGTTACAGGACTGAGGTAAAGAGCAAAGCAAAATGATTAATAAGAGGTTTTATAGGCAAGTGTGAAGAGCTGTCTTCCTCACTTTCTCCCTCTGTGCTGTCGCGCCTGCCTTCTCTTGGTCCTCCGTGGCTTCCTGGAGTGAAAGCGGCATCAGGGTGGGAGACAAGAACAGATGGCATGGACTTCTCAGAGTAGTATTTCTCCTGTCTCGCCAAGCCCTGGGCCGAAGTGGGCTGCGAACAGCTTAGAGGAGTGCTGCGGTTTGGATGCGGTCTGTCTCCCGAAGGTTCACTGACGGAGCTTGAGACCTGCAGGGTGTGAAGGGGTGAGAAGGGTTAATGCTATTGTAGTACATCTTCACTCTCGGGGCGTGTCAGAGAGAAAGTTATAGACACGCCTGTCTCCTCCCTTGAACTCTTCAGCATGAGCAGCTCACCTGTTCTGCCCATGTTTTGCCCAAGGTGCCATCTGCCATTCCGCTCTCACCAGAGCTGAGATGATGCCAGAAATTATGAAGAAAATAAACTTAGTTTTTATAAAGTACCCATCTTTGGGTATTTGGTTAATAACCACACACAAGAAGAGCAAGAGATAAGAAAACCAGTGTGTTAACCTACTCAATAAGATAAAGGACTGTGGATCTACAGGTGCTGAGAGTTGATCTCTCAGTCTGGGGCTGGGGAGATAACAGACTGACACTGCTGGTCTGTAGAGTCCCGTGGAGAGAATGAATACTGAAGGCTTCATTCGAATAGATTAGAGGTACAGCTCCAACGGAGATACTCACAGAGCGTCGAAGTCATGCACTTATTTCTGTAATATTTAAAGTCACAGAATCAGTGTTAGAATGTCAAGAGATTCAAGATAAGTAGACAATTTTTGTTACAGTTAAAACTAAGGTTTAGAGATTGAAGTGGTATCTGCATTACACCATTGGTTACCATCTGAGCTAATCTTTTTTTTTTTTTTTGCTTTTTGGAGACAGGGTCTTGCTTTGTAGTTCAGGCTGGCCCCGAGCTCACTATGGTGCCCAGGCAAGCCACCGCGAACTCAGCAATCCTCCTGTCTCTGCCTCCTGAGTGCTGGGATTACAGGCGTGAGCCACCACACCCAGCATTATATGTGGGAACCGGGGATCGAACTCAGGTCCTTACGCTTGCGAGGCAGGTGCCGGAACCACTGAGCTAACCCTCCGGCCCTTCATCTGAGCTAATCTTAGAACCAATATTGTTTAAATGGTCAGTACTTCTGTGTCAGTGACTAAAGCAGTTTTTTTTTTTTTTGAAAATGAAAGCCCCCCAAATCATTTACCTTCAGAAGATGTTCTGTGTTTATCTGTGCTTGAATATTGTCTTTTGATTATTTAGTTTTGAATATTTATTATCCATACTTGTAGGAAGCAGAAAAAATAAAAAGTGTAATATTAAGAACACCGGGCTCTATGCCTAATCGTCCTAGTCCACATGCCCTTTAGTCACTTTAGTTCCGTCTCTCTGGCACTTACAGTTCATGCCTGGGAGCACTTTGCAAAAGGGATATTTTGACAGCTGCACAGCTAATGGGACACAGTGCTCTGGAGCCCAAGGGAGGAAACGTCTCTGTCGGTACTGAGTACGGGACAGCACTCCAGGAAGCAAGAAAACACTGTGACCTTGAAGTATGTTCTTCGAAATCTTGAATTCTGAAAGTCCCCCATTTATTTTGTAGGCAAGCTAATCAAAGATCAACAAAATAAGCAATATCAGAAACATGTTTCCCAAAACAATTCAATTTTTCAGTTTACCTAATGGATTTTGCTTCCAGAATTACTAATAAAAACAGAGGGTTTATTTCTGTGGCTTTTCTTGCTCATGAGAAAGGCATATGGGCCCATATGGTTAACGGGGCATATGTTCTGTTCTTTCTGTGACCAATTAATGTAGCTGTAGCACAATGTGACTGAAGATGGTGGTATTGATCCTTAAGTACATACAAAAGGTCTGACAGGACTGGAGGGTTAGCTCAGTGGTTCTGGCACCTGCCTCGCAAGCGCAAGGTCCTGAGTTCGATCCCAGGTAACCACATACAATGCTGGGCGTGGAGACTCATGCCCACCAGCCATCAATACCCCATACCACAGTGCTGGGCGTGGTGGCTCACGCCGGTAATCCCAGCACTTGGGAGGCAGAGGCAGGAGGATTGCTGAGTTCCAGGCTTGCCTGGGCTACATATTGAGCTCAGAGCCAGCCTGAACTATAAAGCGAGACCCTGTTTAAAAAAAAAAAAAGGTCTGACACTTTCAGAGTATTACTGGGATCACCGTTGATGCAGGAAATCCGCGAGAAAGTCCTTGTTCTTGGGCCCTTATTATAGGTATCCCTGATGAAGTTTAGGTATGATGTCTTGACTTTATGGCAGTAAAAATGTGAAATATATTCAGTAGAAATCATGGTTTGGATTCTGAGTTTTGATCTACTTCTGATATGCAGTATGATGCTCACACATTGGGCTGGGCAGTGGCAGGCACCACCCTGCCGTTATGATGGGAGTCATTGTGATGATATCGTGCCATGCTGCCACGCTCTGCTTTTTGGTAGCTTAGTTCTGTTACATGTATTTTTTTGACTGCTGGTGTTTTCAAGTTGCCATGAGTTTAATGGGATATAATCCAACCTCAGGTTGAGGAGTTTCTGTATACACTTGAACAGAAAAGACCAAATGTTCAAATATTAGTGTCCAAAGAGTGGAGACGGAGCCTAAGAGAGTTAGAAGTCTGATTCCTGGTGAGATGAACAGGTGGGGGTGGGCCACGGAGAAGGAGCTGGAGAGAGGGCGAAGGGACAACACACGGCCTCTGATTCATCGTGAGAAGAGCAGCAACATGCACGTGGGTAGGGCAGTGAATCCACTGGAGATTGAAAAGATTGATGGGAAAGTTGTGAACTTCTGAATGAACTTATTTTTAAGTTTCGTGTGCTCTAGGGCAGCTTCCACAGGGTGGGCAGAGCCCACAGGAAGCTTTTTCCTCTTTCGTACCTGCCGTGGGCTTTGCTAGTAGTGATCATGACAATGCTGTGTCGGAAGAGCGCCCTTCACAGCTGCTGTGGGCCAGCGATCTGCTTTGAAAAGTCAAAACCATTCAACTCTTTCATCTTCTCACTTTCTTGTCCACAGCTTGCTATGATGTGTTCAGAGACATGTCCTCTCTCTCCTTCCCGTGTTACTCCAAGGGGCACCTGCCTGACTTTCCACAACCAATTATTTTTCCTGATCCCTCTAGTTATTAGCAAAAGTAAGCGGTTCATAGCAGCCAACCTGGTCATGCTGCCTCCTGCTGTTTCTGGCTCTGAGGTCCCTGCGATGCTCATGCTGACTCCCTGTCCTTCCCAGGGCATTCTCACAGCATAGCTATCCCGGCTGTGGCGGGACGGTTTTGGGAGACTCACCCTGGTGTGAGCGGCTGTGTCAGCGCTGGGAAATGCCCTTTGTTAAGTTTGGGAATGTTCAGTTCTTGGGCTTATCTTACATCCACTGCTGGTAGCGAGACATCACTTAGGGCCCGCAGGGAGCAGCAGCAGGAAAAAGAACCTTGACAAAGGTGTCACCATCTGCGTTTGTGCCTCACTCTATCGTGAGGGTGATGTTTGCTGTCTTAACTGTCTCACCCAAATAACCAGCTGGTCAGTAAAAAAATATACTTCAATAGTTGATGACTAATTTTTCTTGACTCTAGGGATTATCTTAGGGAGTGTTTAGCTAATGCTCTGCTTACACAATATGCAGAATAGTTACAAAATATCAGGGTAGCAGATTTAAAATATTTTTGTTATAAATAAAATATATGTATAAATTCTCAAGAAAGCCAGAATTTATTCACATATGATCTGTATAAATGTCTCATGGTTATGCCAAATAAGACTGATGTATAAATAATACCTGTTGTACAAATAATAGCTGACAGTAAGTTTAGGAAAATATAAATGAATGAAACTTCCCACTTAGAAGGACATTCTCAGAGTATAATAAAAGTTCACTGAGTATTAAACATAGGCCAGTACAATATTTCAGGCACAAAGAAAAGTCATTCGTAGAAATTGGATTATGAGAAAATTTTGCCTCTTTATAAATACTACCCAAATTCAGATAAAGCTTATCTTGTACCTGTGAGCATTTTAAGATAAAGGACAAGTTCAGAGTCCTAGAGAGTTAAAAGCAGTCAGCTTTTAAAGTTATGACACCAGTGGGCGGAGTTCCTGTCGTTCCTCAGCGTAAGAACATTCAGAGACATTTGCCAAGTAGTAGCGATCTGCAGCCCCTGGAGTATCTGAGTCGTCACAACGAGGACTATTTAAAGTCAGATACTGCAAATGCACATGTCTGTCTTTGGATTTTATAGCAGATAAAAGGACATATTACAGTGTATTTTTGTATTCAGTTAGTCTGTTAAAGGATGTAAATGAAACAAATGTGACTGGTAGTCAAGGAAAGTATGCAGTAGTGACAGCATTATGTGAAAATCCAGGAAAAGACAAACTATTACACTTTAGGTACAGTTGGTATTTCTTGTTTCCCTGTAGGGTGCCTGTCACCTTTTTGAAAAAGAAAGGGGAAAAGTACTGGCAAGCATATAGCCGAGTTATAGATAACTTCTACCTCTTTCACCCAAACTTGGATGTAGCCGGTTCTACTGGCTTCTTCTCCATCCTTGTCACATACACAGGGACAGTTGTGCTGCACCCAGGGGTTAAGACGGAAGTCTCGGTACTGTGCTGTGCCGTGTCACTCACCCTCCTCTTCCTTCTAAGCAGCTCTTCCTTCCCCAGCCAGTTACATCCAAGGCAACTCACTTAAGAGAACTGGTGACAGCAGTCTGCTTTCTTTGCTCAGGGAGGAATTTAGCCAGTCGTAGTAAGAAGAGAAACAACCTCTAGCTCATTCTTTCCCATCCCTCTGGTTCCCTCCCTCCCCTGTCTCTCCTCCTTCTCTCCTTCATACTCTCTCGTCCTTGCGGATTATGCTGTAAGAAGGGCCCTGGCAGATGCCATCTCCTTTATCTTGGACTTCCCAGTCCCCGAAGTTTAGGAAATAATTTGCTCTTCTTTCCAAATTATCCAGTCTGCATATTCTGTTATAGCAACATAGACTATCTGGAGACTGTTTAAATTCTTCTTGGCATCTGTGTGTCTTCATTTCTTTCCTCTGGGAATAGGACACACGAGGTTTACAGCCTGCTTCAGGGAAGGTCGGGGAGGTTTCACACCCTGCTTTTAGGCAGAAATGTGAGAGGAACTGTGGACGCTTCTCACTTCTCAGGAGCCATCAGAGAAGCTGCCAGGCTTCAGCAGTTGTCTGAGTTTCCTTCAGGTTAAAATATTCAAAATGCCCAGAAATCATAGTTTGCTGTAGCAATTCCTGGGCCCCATTAGATAATACCTGTGATCCTCCTCTGAGCCACAGAGAGATTCGGGGCTGTTCTGGGATGGGGAACGATGGACAGAGCTTCTCCTTGGGGCTGCCAGGTATCGAGACGCGAGACGCAGTAGGAGGCTTGTCAGAAGTTCTCTCAAGGAGCTGTCCCGAGAGTAACATTTCCCCCATGCACCTTACCGCTCACCTCTGATTCCTGGAACCTCATCCGCACACAGCCTTTCTCAGCTACCTTCCCCTAAGCTTGCTTTCAGGGAAATAACACGCTTATGATAAGTCATGGAAGAGCTAGGATTAAGGACACATTTTAAAAAGAGAGAAGAGGCTGGCTCACTAGGTCAGCTTCTCTAATACTACTGCTGGCAAAGAAAAAAAAATCATGATTGTGAACATCATGAGCCAAAGATGAGAGGATGAAAATGTTATGGGTGCCAACCTGGCCAGATGCTCTAGCCACACCCTGGACCGCTGCTGCCCTGGTCTCCTTGTAGGACCCAAAGAGCTCCTTATCTGCTTGGCACTTTCTGTTATTCATAGTCAAAGTCATTTTTAGGAGAAACGTGTAGTTTGAGAAACATATCTTAGGATGTTGATTGAAATCTTGTGTTTTTATAGAAATCTTGCACATCTTCCATTATGCATGCTGAAAGAGCCCAGTGTGTACTCTTTCTGATAAATTCAGGAACCAGAGGTGTGATAGTTCTTTACTGCACTTGGCTTTGCCCAGTGTTTTTCTCCCACTGTTTTCTTACTTTCTGTGTTACCATTTGTTTTCTGTTCTATGAATTATGTGTATGCGTGTGTGTGTGTGTGCATGCATAATGGCACACATTCAGTGTCCTTACACCACTGTCCTTACAGATCTGAAATACGTTTTATTGTTCACAAGGCATTTTCCTGACTAAAGATGTATTTGCTTTTTCTTTATTTAGTTTTGTTTTTCAGCAAGAGTGTAGTAGCTTGCAAAAATGCTTGATATAAAGAGAAATTAGGCGACACCTCTGATTATTCCTTCTGATTAAAATTCAATCTCATTCTGTAGAATCAGAAAAAGGAAAAAGAACAGTTGTGTTTTGTGCATTTGAATCTTTCAGTACATGTTTGTTTTAGGATTTTGTCTGTTTTCGGAAGCTATCACAATGCAAGCGGAACTGCAATGGCCCCAAGGTACAGCTGTCAAGAAAAATCTACCAAAAGGGAATTGCTTCATTAAATGTAAAGCTTTCCTTTGTTCATTAGGATCTTGCCAGATGGGAATTCAGTGTGTTCAAGGCAGGCACCGTGTGGAATTCTGTTTCTGACGTTGATGAATGGTAGCCTCAATTCTGAGATAGAGGTTTCCCTGTCAGGTTTCAACAAATGCCAGTGCAGGGTGGGATGATGACTTTGGCTGATCCAGAGATCAGGAGGTGTCAGGACAGTCCTATGGTTGAGTACAGGCAGGGCAGGAGTGTCTTAGTCACTTTCCTGTTGCTAAGACAATACCTAACATCTACAACTTAAGGTGAGGTTTCAGTCCATAGTCTGTTGGTTCCAAGTCAGGGCAGCATGGCAAGGAGGAAGGGTAGAGGAGAAACAGCTCGAGGCATGGCAGCGGGAAGCAGAAAGAGATGGAGGCACGTTACCCAGGCAACACCACCAGGCAGCCACCTCCTCTGGCTGGGGTTCATTTCCCAACATCATGCTTGACTTTAAGCTCTAATCCCCACTGATGACTATAAACCAGGACAAGATGCTCCACTGGGGTGCAACTCAGAGGAAAGCAGCGTCAACACCAGGATGTCTGCTCCAAGACATCTGCTCTGCCTTGAGTCCTGCTGCCTTCACCAGCCACCTAACACTGGTACTTTCTATATCTGTGAGCTTGACTGGAAAAGCTCACCTATTGCTCTATAAGGATCACTGGGAGGTGATAAGAGGTGACAAGAAATTGCCAGCTGCATTATAATCTTATGGAAGCACTGCCCCCAAATTCTGTCTTCTGCTCGATCCTGTCTGTTGGTGAGGTTTACCACTGAGTTTTCGATTTGAAAGTACTTACTGTGATTTTTGTTTCCTGAATTTCTGTTTGGTTCTTCTTTGGAATCTCTATATGTTCTTTCAACTCTTTCTTCGTATCCCACATTGCTTCCTTAATTCATTCACTTGTTTATTTGTATCTACTTTCAAGTCTTTAATCATTTTATAAATCAGTCCTTTGAATTCTTTGGCACCTTATCTATTTTCATATATTTGCATTCAGTTAACTGCTGAATTGTGGAAATTTGGAAGTCATGTTGGTTTGTTTTTTCATATGTTTTTGTGTTTCAATGTTGAGATTTGTGCGTCTGTTAGGATGGGGATCTCTTTCAGACTCAATTTGAGGGTCTTTTTACTGTCTGGCCTTCTTTGGAGGGTCTTGTTCCCCGCACCCCTCTTGATAGGAGAAACTGAACCATAATAATGTTGACAATACAAAGACAAACTAGATAGTGACATCCAGTAAAAACCAATTAAAAGCAACAGTTATGTCACTGTTAATCATAATGAGCAGTAATGACATTGACACAAAGATAAACTAGGTATTAATAAACAGTAAAATTTAAAGGCAGTAATTCTATCACCATTCATGATAGAAAAGAAATCAGCAATAAGAGAGTAAGCTAAAAAATCTCATAATTAATAAAGGTATAGTAACAACGATAAAAAGTAGAGGTGTGGGGAAAGAACACAATGGATAAAACACGGTTTGAAAAAGAACAGGACTGAAAAGTGAGATTAAAAATCTAATGAAGGAATAAAAATTAAATAGAACTAGGTGAAAATAACAGAAAATGTTGGGAACAATCCTGTGTGGAGGAAATAATTGGAAGGTCAACTGACCCGGCCGTCCTGCAGACAGACTGGATTTATCTATGTTGCAAACAGTCTCATTTGGGGGAAATAGTTGGACGGTCAAAATTGATGAGTGCTTGCTGGCTGCCTACTGATTTTGGATTTACCTTCATCTCTGGTAACAAGGACTCCGGTGGTCCCACATGTTGTGATGCTTCAGGGTGCAACTACTCCGTTGCCAGATCTGCCCTGCCCTCTTACTCTTTGTTACATTTTGTTATTCTAGAGGTGCTGAATAAAAGTTATGGCAGGGTGGGGTCTGGAGTCTTGCCAGCCAGAATAGCTCGGATCAGGCCTAAGCTCAGTTTCTGTAAGCTTCATTTCTACCTAGTTATTATTTCGCTGTGAGCCATGGACTCACAGATTAGAACCTAATGCAAAGGTTCTAGTTACATTCCCTTCTCCTGTTTCCTAGAGAAAAACAAGAAGAAAAAAAAAGGATACAGAAT
The DNA here is from genome assembly GCA_004025085.1 of Thryonomys swinderianus. Taxonomy (NCBI): domain Eukaryota; kingdom Metazoa; phylum Chordata; class Mammalia; order Rodentia; family Thryonomyidae; genus Thryonomys; species Thryonomys swinderianus. The sequence goes on from PVIC010036693.1 coordinate 11,846, forward strand.
AAAGCAAAGAATGAATAGCAAAACAAAGAGAGAAATGATTTAAAAATATCTCCCATGTAGAGGTGTTTGGGTAACTAGTTTCTTTCCAGGACCTGTAGTACTGGAATTTACCAGATTCAGAGGAGGTGTATTGAGTCACACTGGTTTATTGAGTCTCCACACCTGCTTTTTGTTGTGTGATTGCTGATTCTTGCCCTCCCTCTCAGTAGTATGTTGCCTCCTTCAGAGCTGCATTTCCTCTAGAGTCTTTATGATAGGTGTTTGTGCACACAGGACCACTGCTATTTAAGACAACAGTAACTTTGTAGCCTGTGGGCGGGAGAGGTTCTCTGCCTGCTCTAGTGCCCCACCCTCTCCATACAGGAGCCCTGGCAGATGTCCAAGCAGGAGCACATCTCTGGTCACATTCCAGGCCTAGACAACAAATGGATCAGAGGTACTGAGGGGAGGTGAGCAGTCCACATGCCTGTACTTGTAAACCCATCCTCCTCAGAAAACAATGCACAACCTTCCTTGGTGTCTCACCACAGAGGGTGGGCCTACTGGGTCCTCCACAGTTTGAAATGTAGCTTAAACATCTCAGGGACTATCCCTTCTCTTCTCCACAACTGTCTCTTATGGCTGTCTTCTACAAAGTCACTTTGGGAAGGTGACATCAAAGACTCTGAAGTACAGTTCTGTGTTTTCTGATTCCTGGAGTAGCTCAGTTTTAAATAAACGCCAGGCGTGGTTACTCACATCTGTAATCCTAGCAAGGGGGAGCGGAGGCAGGAGGATTGCTGTGAGTTCAAGGCTAGCCGGGGCTACACAGTGAATTCAGGGTCAACCTGAGTTACAGTGAGACTCTGTCTCTAGAAAACCAAAGAAAATCATAAAACCCTTTTCAAAAATGGCTCCTGGTTATGTTACAGATTTGGTTGGTGCTACGTGAATTTCTTGTTCCAGGCTATCCTGTATTTTGGAAGGAGTCACTTTTCCAGAATCAAATCCTGTACTTCAACCTAAAATAACTGCATTTTTTTCCTCTTGGGGCTGGATCTGCCGGTCCATAGTTTATTGCTGGCACTGCCAACCCTCTCCAGCTTGCCCTGCATTTGTGGAGTCAGGTTCCCTTCTCTGGGAGTAGATTAGCTTCCAGAATGCTTCATTCTTTTCTCTGTCTTGTCTTCTGCTTCTCCATGATTTTAGGCTTTCCCACTGGCTCTTTCTTGATTTCAGAAATTCTTCTCTTTCTCATCACTAAGTAGTTGTTTCTCAGTGTTCCAGGTCCTGGGGAGACTGATTTGCTGTCAGCTTCAACTTCACCTTCTTAATTTTCCTCTTTTGTGCTTATTGGATAATTTATGCAAATGTCTTATATTTTACATTATTCGCTAAGCTAACAAATCATTTCTGGAATAAAAGAATGAAAAAGAGGCCAACAAATAGATCTGTCCTTGGGAAAGAGTGCTAAGCCTCATTTTAACTCACAAGAATATTTCTTCCACTATACAGAACTGCATCTCATCTGAGGTGTTCCATGTTCATAGATGTTGTCTACATCTTAGAACTCTGGGCTAGAATCCATATATGCTTGCTAGCCTTAGATGGATATTTGAAATAAATTGAGGAGGCAAGATTATTGTTTTATAAGAAGTGGATAATCCAGGTCAACTCATGTTCATTGTTGGCGGTGGAAGAAAATACAGCTTACAGGGGTAGACGTGGTATGTAGCTGTGAGACAAATTATGAAAGGCTATTTTGTTAACTTTAATTAATGCTCTCAGTGGATTTGTCAAATTGTGAAGCAGTAATTCCTGCTGAATAAAAATTAGCGACTTTTATTTAGTGTTTTTTGTGACTTAGGCACTGGGGTAGGGATAGTGTATTGTATCCACTATTTCTAACATGGCTAGTGATCTCATTAATCAAGTGTATTCATTCCCTTTCAATAGAAGATGAAACTGAAGCTCAGAAAATTAAGCAATTTTTCTAAGATGTAAACGTGTGTAAAGCCCATGTGTCTTTCTAATATTCTTGATGAAGAGCTCATGTTATACTGAAGTCCATGTTGTTAATCAGTGTAGTACAGTACTGGCCACATCTAGCACTCTCACTTGAGCAGGGAGTTCAGAGATTGTTCATAATCGTATTATTAATAATAAGGTAAATAAATTTAAAGAGCTGTAAGTTATTTCTGAATTAAATGACTGGCACAGGAGATAATGAGGAAATAGTGAGTGTAAGAGTAAAATCAGATTTTAGTATCTAGATATATAAGAAAAATCATCACATTCATCAGATTTGTTTTTGGTAGTAGTGACAAAGAAAACATGTCAACTTTAATAAAGCCTAACGTTTATATATTATGAGGTAATGTGAAAACCTTGGCTAATCCACTGACATCTGGCCAGAAAATTAAAGATTTGCAGACTGTGAACATTGGTGGTATCTGAAAGTTTCAATCTATTCAGAGACACTAATGACTGTAAATATAGCAGAAAAGGGCCACGGAGAACACTTGCCAATACTCAGATGAATAAAGATGCTAACTAGGGTGTTTTTCAATGCACTAAATCATTCCGTAATCCAGTTAGATTTGAAAAGCTGTGCGCATTATACAAGGGGATGGCTCCAATCTGAGGGAGGAACACTGTGGAGATGGCAGGTGACTTGAGTCTTTCCGCTCTTCAAGCACAGCAGTGTGAGATGTCTGACTAGCCCTTAAGCCCCACTCCCAGCTCTTCAATTCCCCTATTTACATTGTTAGCAAACAACTCATCTAGTGGGATTTCTTTCTGAAGTTTGACATTATTCCTGTCCTTTGTCTTGTATGAGTAGGTTAAATACCATCTCCTTTCTTTTGTAAAGCTACTTCTAAAATGTCTTACTGAAAGACTCATTGTATTGAATCCTTCTTATTTATATTTTTGTAGCGACTTTAGAGACTGGACTGTGTTTTGTAGAGAGCAGAGGAGGTGACATCCCAAAAGCAGAAGTTTTTTTAGTCAATGAATTAAAAAAAATTGTCAAAACCAAAATAAAAATATGAAAAAAAATAAGCATGAGTGACATGAAGAGAAGAAAAAACCACACAAACAACACCTACTCAGAGGGTGGGGAGCGGGCAGCAGAGTAGAGGCCTGAGGTGCCGGAGATGGAGACCCAATGGGGACACTGAATGAATTGAATTAACTCACTCTGTTTTCAAAAACAAAATACCACTGAGTTTTTTTTCACATGATTGTGTATAAGCTGTAAATATCTACAAAGGATTTCTCCTGTTTTCCTTTTTTTTTAGACAAGGATTTTCAGTGCTGCTGTATCCCATTTAATATTCAACTTGTAGACGCAGGGAGAACTTGCAAAGGGTTGAGAGACACGGCAGAGGTGTCAGCAGACGGTGCTCCACAGCCCTGTGCCGTCCAGCCACGCTATGGAGACGCCTCCGGGCTTTCCTGTTTGCTCCTTGAGAGGCTGGGTGTGCTTCCTTCAGGCCATAATGTATTTGTTTCTCCGTGGAGAAGATAGTATTAATAATCTCATTGGTGCTTTTCCTATTTCCTTGAAAAATTTCCTTCCACAAATTTTGAATTTAAATTAAATGGAGAAACAATGAATAATATCTGAACAATAAAGGTATCTAAGTGGAAACATGTCATTTATTTGTCCACCTGGAAATTTGATTTAATTTGCAAAACTGTGCAGTGGAACAAATCTAATATATTACCTTTTTTTTTTTTTGAGCCAGGGTCTCATTTTTTTTTTTTTTTTTTTTGAGACAGGGTCTCGCTTTGTAGTTCTGGCTGGCCCTGAGCTCACTTTGTAGCCCAGGCAGGCCTCGAATTCAGCAATCCTCCTGTCTCTGCCTCCCGAGTGCTGGGATTACAGGCGTGAGCCACCACGCCTGGCCAGGGTCTCATTTTGTAGTTGTATTACTGTTTTCTTTCCCCTTAACCATTGTTTTATCGTCTAGATTTTGTGTTCTCCCGTGGCCTCAGGTTTCTTGAATCTTATTACTGAAAATCTTATTCCTTCTTTATTTTCAAATGTTCTCAGAGTAGTATCACTGTGGTAATAGAAACTTGGTATATAAGAATCTTAATATTGAAGCTCGAACACTTCTCAATGTTATACTCAAAATCGTTTCTCCGGCCCGGAGGGTTAGCTCAGTGGTTCCGGCGCCTGCCTCGCAAGCGCAACAACCTGAGTTCGATCCCCGGTAACCACATATAATGCTGGGCGTGGAGACACGCCCACCAACAATCAACACCGCATACCACAATGCCGGATGTGGTGGCTCACGCCTGTAATCCCAGCACTCGGGAGGCAGAGACAGGAGGATTGCTGAGTTCGTGGTGGCTTGCCTGGGCACCATAGTGAGCTCAGGGCCAGCCTGAACTACAAAGCAAGACCCTGTCTCAAAAATAAAAAAAAATTAAAAAAAAATCGTTTCTCCTTAAAGAAAAATACAGATAGTAGTGAATGAAGTATCTTAGATGGTGGAAAATCTAGTGATAATAGGGCGGCACTTGAGATTTCCTCACACTGTCAAATGATGATGGTGGGTAATAGCACTGCAAATGACTGAACCAGCAAGATGATGTCTCAGGCTCATTACCAGGGCGATGCTTTCAGTGATAAGTGATCATTCCAGAAAGTGGAAGGGAGAATTTGGATGCAAAAGGAAGTGCAGTTGTATTTGTTAAATCAAAATATAAGGCCTAATAGATCTTATTCTATAAAATGTGATCAATTTATACAATAGTCAGTAGGGGAGAACTTAATTTTATCACATCTAGTATTTACTAGAATATTCTAATCTTGACAATCATTGAGGTTAACAGACTTTCTTTTTAATAGTTTTAAAAAGCATTTCGGATAGCATAAATTACTGGATCTTGTTATTTGTGCAATTTCCTTCATGGAAATCTCCAACAGAACAACATAATTTTTATTGTTTTTTTTTTTTTTTTTTGAGACAGGGTCTCACTTTGTAGTTTAGCCTGGCCCTGAGCTGACTATGTAGCCCAGGCAAGCCTTGAACTCAGCAATCCTCCTGCCTCTGCCTCCTGAGTGCTGGGATTACAGGCATGAGCCCCCATGCTTGGCACTGTGGTGTGTGGTACCGATTGCTGGTGGGCATGAGTCACCACACCCAGTATTGTTGTATGTGGTTATCAGGGATTGAACCAGGGACCTTGTGCTTGCTAAGCAGATGCTGGCACCACTGAGCTAAATCTCTGGCTCTATAATATGTATTTTACAAACACAACTGTGTAAATAGTTAAGTGGTACAGAAAAAAGAATAAGTTTATTGTTATAGTTCATTTTTATGATTAAGTAAGTGACTGTTCTGTTTGGATCTCATGTCTTACACAAATTTTGGGAATGCATTTCGATCATAGTTAAGACAAATGTCCTACATTAGTAAATTCAGTTTTTGTTAACTCTTGTTATACTTCAGATGTTTTCTGAGAAAAAAAACCGTGTTATTATTTATAGTGGGTACTCTTTCTTTTACTGATTTTTTTTTTACTTTCATGACTGTCTTAGTCACTTTTCTCATTGCTGGAAAACAATTTCCAGTACCCATAGACTAAAGAAGGAAAGGATTTTTGGCTCGCTATCTGTAGAAGTTCCAGTCTATAGTCTAACTGCATGGTGGAGGATGTTGCAGAGGCTGTAGTGCAGGATGGGATGACAGAAGATCATGATAGAGGAAAGGTCCTTGTGGCATGACAGACAAGGCAGAAAGAGGATGAAGGGAGGATCAGGGAGGAGATGAACCTTTCCAGGCCCTGCCCCCAGGGACGTAGCTCTTGCAGTCTGACCCACTTCCTAACAGCAAGCCATCTATAAATCCCAGTAAGCTAATTATCATCCAGTGGTTCCATCTCTGAGCAAATGAAGCTTTGGGAGGAAAACTGCATATAAACCATTGCAATGACAAAAAGATAAAGACTATTTTGACCAAGCAAACCTTTTAGCCTGTTAGTTTACACTTGGGATTTTTCAGGATTAAATAGTTGGTCTGGAGTGTACATACATAGGAGGTTTTAACTTTCATAAGTTGATATGAACTGGCTACAGAGATCTGAAGCCTTGGGCAGTCTTACCTATACAAACAAGGTGACAGGACGCTAGTGTCTCAAGGTGATAGGTAAAGGTATTTTGTTTTGTTTTTAAGTGTCCTAGTTTTGGATTTCAAGTTTATTATTGCTCTTCATTTAACCAGCTGCTGCTTCTGATAAGAATGCCTGGGAATTTAAAGTTCTTTTATTAAAAAGAGACAGGCATATCAAACCTGAGATAAGAAGTGCCTTGTGGCGTTCTCTATTTCAGGTGAAACTTTTATGTGTTTAGCCCCAGGGTAACTCTACCTTTGCACAGCTGCAAGTTGGTATTAATACTTTCTAAAGTTTACCTAATAAGATTTTCTAAAGATAAGGGATGTATACTGGTTTAAAGTAATGTTTTTCATATTGAATAATTCATTTTGAGAAGACTGAAATAATGACTGACCTTAAAATTAATTCACATTGGGGATCTAATTGTGTTTGGTACTCTTTCTGCTTGGCTACAACATTTTAAAAAAAATATGATTTATTTTTTACATAAGAAA